>JANAVB010024199.1:1722786-2006122 GCA_029216955.1 Iris pallida
TATTGGATAGAAACTATTGTAGGTATGCCTAAGTAGGGACTATATAGGGTAGTGTATACATGGTATGTGTGAGATATTTGAGTGACATTTATTTTAGTTTATTTATTTTAGGTGTTTCGCGATTGTTCGACTACAGTTGGAGCCAGATCGATGATTTCTCCGTTTATCGAAGTTCCAAGCAGATACCTTGCCATCATTATTCCGTTTAAATATTTATGTATGTTCTTCTTTTATGTTATTAGTAGTTTTAGTAGTGGTGTCGTCGAGTATGACTTGGACGATATCAATGATGGCATCGCTATGATAGGTTATGTGTGTGACTTCGTGTATAGAGACGTTTTTCAAAAGTTGTGTAACTTTCATGCCATGACACGTAGCATTACACGACACTGTGAGTGAGGGTTCATTGTGTTGACATGAGCTTCCGTATTGGCCTAGCTACCGGTGCGAGCGGTTCATGTGTTTGTGCATGTAGAATTAGGATATGTCCAGTTTAGTGACATGTATGAGATATGGGTTGTTCAAGTCATGGATATGACTTGTACCATCATGGACGGGAAAGACTACTTGTAGCGTATGGGACACCCCTTTAGACTGTGTAATATTCGAAAAGATTACGGAGTCATGAGACTCATAGTTTCATAGTTCCTCCTGGTTTGGCTAGTAGCTCATAGTTCATATCATCGACTCGTGATCCGACACCGACATGTGATTCGTGTTAATCCTTCACCTACCCATACGCCCACCTCGTCTTCAATATGAATTCACATAGTACGGTGAGATTTGTACTTATCCCTAACCATAGCATGGACATGTCTTGTCACGAATAGTGGGCCAACCTTGTCCCTGTTTGATTGTGGGTATGGTTCATTTTTCGACGATAAAATAATAGATCATGTGGTGGTTCACTACTTCGATGACGGAATACTGGACCGTGTTGTGATCCGATCTATTTATTTCATATTTATATTTATTTAGTTCATATTTTGGCATGTTCCTTTTGTATCTTATTACGTCCCTCTAAGGACTGGGATCTCTTCAGGTTATTGTGGAGCACTTATCATAGATAATGGATGGTATGTTTTCACATCTCATGCTTCAGGTACTGTTTGTAGTATTATTGCATCATTCTTCGTGCTTTACTATTTCTCAACATGATATACTCTTCTCATTAGCCAAGTTTTGTAAACTTAATCATGCTCGAGTTTGCTCAAGCATGTGTATTATAGGGCAGCCGACTATATTACATATCTCTAATTCTTGCTTTATTTACTATATGTGGATCGAGATATAGTTGAGATAGCGTAGGTTTAGTACACTTCTACAGCACAGTAGTACATCTGGGATAAGTCCATTAAATTGAAACTTATTCCAGATCATATTAACTAGCATGCTTACGTTTCTAGTCCTATATATTTTGGGACTGGGGCATGGCACATATATGCAACTAGATGCATGTAATATATCCATATATATAGTTGCCATATAGATACATTTACGTATTGAGATAGGAACGTATATATATATAATATATATAATATATATATATATATATATATAATATATATATATATATATATATAGGACCATATGATATTCATGTATATATAGTTTCCATATATATAAATTTCCATATGTGCATATATATCCAAACCAATCCATCATTCTCAAACAATGAACAATCAAACCCAAAGAGTGACCATATATATATATATAATATAGATAAATATATATATATATATATATATATATATTCATGAAAAAAATAAAATAAAAATATATATATTATATATTCATGAATATATGAGTTTCCATATATATAAATTTCCATATGCATATATATCCAAACCAATCCATCATTCTCAAATAGAACAATCAAACCCAAAGAGTGACCCAAATCTTATCACTACCATAATCCTAGATATGATTATTTTTATCATTTTACATTATTTATATAGTGTTATATTTATTTAATTAATTATATGTGATGGTTGTATTTATTAGTGGGCGCCTATTTATTGGACCCTTTGTTAGTGAACCTATTTGGGCTTGTCATGATACTTTGACCTACATTCTAGGTTAGCCAAATTGAGTCTCATTTAAGTCATAACATGTCATGAATAGGGGTTAGATTTAATTACCAAAGTATTATTGTACATTTATCTTGGAGACTCAGGCAAGATATCTTGTCATTCTTGTTATGTTTAATTCTTGTTGCATGTACTTGTGTTTGTTAGAGATAGTTTAGTAGTGTGCGTCCAAGTATGACTTGGGTGCTATCGATGTTGGCATCGATTTGGAGGGGGTGTGGTTTGTGTGACTTAGTGGATAGAAAACGTTCCCAAAAGTTGTGAAATTATTTCCTGTACACTTCTATGCCTTGACAGTATAATCACATGGCACTATGAGTGAGATTCATGTGTTGGCAAAGCTTACACATTCGACTAGCTACTTGTAATGCTCCAGTACCAAAATGTAGGATTAGGTAACGTACATGCCAGTCGTATAATAAATATACGTAAGCTGTAAATGTAGTATATTGATAGTCATGGCTTACTATATCTCATCCATAAAAATAAAGAAATAAAGATTTCATTTAATCAATTATAAAAGTCATTGAACAAGTTGCTGGATGGAGACAAATCCACTACCAAGCATTAAACTAGAAGAAAGAAATAGTAAAATAATAAATTTGTCATAGCAACAAAGGACGATCCAAGGGCAAGACATCTTCGATAAAGAGAGATAAGAACACGATCTTGGCTAGTACTCCTGCGAAAAGTCATAAACACCTACACTTGGAGAGATCACGAGGTCCTCAGAGGGATGTAACAAGATACAGAAAAAATATGCTGTCACTCCCCGATCATGACATACGTATTTTCATTTTTTGATTCTTGTATACAGTATTTGTACATGTGCACCTTTAATTTATTATTTTACTAATTATTGCATGTAGCATTTAAATATGTCATTAGTTACATGTTAGAGCATGCTTAAGACTAGGGTTTGGTGGAGCCAACCCTCACCCACTATAAATAATCTCTTCCACACTCTCTTTCCTCATTCACTCTCTCATTCATTTTCCTCAACCACCAACCACTTAGGCAAGTACAACTTGCTCAAAAGTGGAGATTTGTGTATTTTTTTATTCTTGATTTTTTTCTTTGATATTATTTGTCTATATTATTTTTTTTCATCATCCTCTACAAGTTTAGTACTTGGTATTTTCGATTTTGATGGATGGATTCTTGTAGATCTAAGTTTATGTCATTTTTAGTTTTCTTGGATTTTGATCTATCAAACTTACTGGTTTTCGAAAACTAATTGTTCCATGTGGTAGAGAATTTGATTCTACACAATTTTGACCTTTGAAAAGTTAGATTTTGACTTATTTTGAGGAAGTTATGGCCTACTAAGATTTGGACATCTTTTATGTTCATCTGTCCTGGTTCTGGCAGGGATGATGAATAGTACTGGCCGTATAGTGCCAGTCCGTATAGCTGCATAGTGCTGGCCGCATAGTACCAGTCCGCATAGCTGCATAGTGCTAGCTGTATAGTGCCAGTCCGCATGGCTGCATAGTGCCAGTCCGCATGGCTGCATAGTATTGGCCGTATAGTACCAGTCCGTATGGCTGCATAGTACTAGCCGCATAGTGCCAGTCTGCATAGCTGTATAGTGCTGGCCGCATAGTGCCAGTCTGTATGGCTGTATAGTACCAGTCTGTATGGCTGTATAGTGCCAGTTCGTATGGCTGCATAGTGCTGGCCGCAAAGTGCCAGTCCGTATAGCTGCATAGTGTTAGTCGTATAGTGCCAGTCCGCATAGCTGCATAGTACTGGCCGCATAGTGTCAGTCCGCATAGATGTATAGTGCCGTATAGTGCCTATTTTGGCTGTTTTATGCTATATTTTGCTGATTTGTGGCCAAAATTTCTTCCAACTCAAAACATGAAAGTTGTAGATCTTTGTTTTAGCTTCAAGAATTTTCATGTCTCACTTTAACCCGAATTCATATGTGACTTATGGCACCTCGCGTACCTTGCACCTCGCGTACCTTTTGACCCTGCACCTTGTACCTTGTGCACCTTTCACCTTGCACTTTTGCCCGTGCGCCGTTTGTGCCACTTCATGACTTGCAAGCACTTCATACCCTAAGTGTGTAGTACCTTCTTGTTCTCTTTTCTCTTGTGTCTTGGTCCTCATTCCTGATCTGACTACCTATGCGTGTGCTGGATAAACCTATGTGTGTACTAAGGTACAACTATGTGAGCACCAAGGTGCTATTCTATGTGCTAAGTGTTCCTACGTGATACCTACCAGTACATCCAAGAGTCCAGTATTTACATAGTGAATGGCCGGTAGCAATGACGTGGTATGTGTTGAGTGTTGCATTATACCAAGAAGGGGTACATACGTATGACTCCATGAGCCAGTACGGATCCCTTCTTGGGGTACTCGTACATTGTACAACATCTAAGGGAGTGAGCATGTAACCACGACATGTGAACTCCGAGGATAACCTAGGGATTAACTAGACAACTAACTTGGTAGATGCATTGGGTGGAAAGAATCCCGAGATCATGCCATACTAGCCACCCCAGGTCCAGTCCTGACGTGTCGGGTTGGCCGCCACGATATGGTTTCAATCGCCTATAGCAGATAACTATATCTGACTTCTACGAGCTATGTGTTATATGTTTTAGCACGGTAGCCCTCCGGGGGACCGGTGCATAATCAATGTGCTATATGTTTAATGATTTGGCTAGCCCTGCTGGGTTGACACGATCTGAGGATCCCTTTAATCAGTATCGCGGGGATAACTCTGCCAAATATAAAAAGCCGCAGGAATGAATAGCCGCTTGAAAAATGACTTAACTATGCCTTGTACCTTCCATTAGTAGCCGAGGGACATGGACTGTCATAGTGCATGGTCCAACCCATGTCCTTGTTTGGTTATTGGGTTGGTCTATTGTGCTATGACAAGCTGTGGACCGAGGTTACGACCGGAAGCTTTTATTATTACTAGTATTATTATTTTTATGCTTGGGTTTTATCTCACTCTTTTGTGCTCCCTTGTGGTACTTGCTATTCGGGGCTGGCCCGCTGGTTTTGTTTGGCCAGATCATATAGCAGAGCCTGAGGATCCGACCTTCCTCTATGACGTCAATGGTGCATACTAGGAGCATGGCTGGTGGGGGACTTGAGTGGGTTTCTTCTCCACCACTCTAGTTTTTATCACTTATGTTCTGGCGTTTAGCCACCGGTACCTGTTTAGCCGGTTAATATGGATATTTTGTCTTTTGTATAATTATAATTAAATCAAACTTCAGCTGAATACGATTATGTACCTATGACTCTCTGGACTAGCTAACTTATAAAGCTAGATCTCCATGATCATTTTGATGAAGCGTCGGGGACGCCTTACTGCTTTATCTCATATGCTCATTAATTGATATTTTCTTGCTCTGAATGAATGAGACATAGATGCTCTATGAGACCATAGGAAACTTGATTGTAATATGCACCCCCTTGTCTCTTGACAGCCACGATCGCCGTATGACGTTTGCATACCTCATATGGAGTAGCTGGCCTAGTCTATCTCCATATTCCGGTACTGGGGCGTGACAAGGTTTTATTGGTGGCCCTTGCAGGTCTGATTTTCAGACTTGTGGGGTGTTACTATTATAGGAGTCTCAATCAAAACTTATTTCCTTGACCTCTTGTCCCGTCTTCTCTTCCTCACCTTGATTGATAACTTGAATTGCTTCTCAAATCTTCCTCGTCCTGTCATTTGATATCTTGTATCTTTCCCTATAGGGGTGCTTCTTTCTCAGTAGCTGGCGAGGCCGACATAGAGGAACGTCCAGTAGAGCATGGCTCGATGGGGCAACAGCAGGAAAGAATACCTTCTCCTGACCAGATCCTAGTGGAAGTGATATCAGATCCAGTGGAACCGTAGGTTCTAGAAATTCTTATACCACCAGCGGTGCCGGCAGCCGCGACAGTCCTCGATGCTGCAGCACTCCTGGAGGTCATCCGGGGATTCCTGGCCACTCAGCAGCGTCAAGTGGCAGCCCATCAGCAACAGCAGACCCAGCGGCAGGAACAGAATATGCTACTGAATCAGGGATTACAATTAGCCCTTGAGAGAAGTGTCAGGAATGATTCGAGAGCGTCGGGGAGGTTTTGTCGACTTAACCCGAGATACTTTGACGGCACGGAGGATGCCATCACGGCGGATGTTTGACTTCAGGATATTGATGCCATATTGACCGCAGCAAAGGTTCCAGCAGAAGAGAAGGTTGACCAAATCAGACTGTTACTTTAGGATCTCGCCCGCGACTAGTGGGCATCGGAAGAGGTTGGAATGGGGCGTCATATTCCTTGGGATAGCTTCAGTACCATATTCAAGGCCGAGTACTTCGACGTGGTAGCACAGTATGAGCTACAAAAGAGGTTTATCAGTCTCAAGCAGGATGGTAAGACGGTGGATGGATATGCAGCAGAGTTCTACAGACTGAGTTGGTTTTCACCGACGATGGTGGCTACAAAGCCAGAGAAGGCTATGAGATTCCAGCGAGGACTTCATTTGGAGATTCTACAGCTAGTAGGAGGGCACGACTATCAGACTTTTGATACCGTTTTAACGACAGCACGAAGGCATGAGCTTACCCAACAAAGGTTGGCGACAAGGATTGGAGGCCAGAAGAGGTCTCATTCCCAAAGTAGGGGCGGAGGAGCAGTACAGCGAACATCGGCACAGCACCCGACATCCGTATTAATGAGTTAGGAGCGCCGCGGAGGACGACGGTATCGGAGATAACAGTACCAGTTCGGCATCAGCAGCCGAGGAACCAGCAGCAGCGCCAGGGGGCGTCCATTAGATGTACTTACTGCGGTAAGGGAGGGCACACTAGGGATGTGTGTCGTTCAGCTAATAGGTTGTACGTGAGGTGTGGCAGTCCAGACCACATGATTGCCAATTGTCCTATGATGCAGAGGCCAGGAGGGCCAGTTCAGCAGTTTCCGGCATTGCCAGCTCCGGGGGCAGCACCGAACAGAGGACCAGTATTGGCCGTAAGGCCGCTAGCCCAGCGTCTGTCGATGCAGGCTCAGATGTTTCGCCAGGCATAGAACCAAGGAGGCCACAACAACAGCATGGTCAAGGAAGACAGCAGCATGGAGTTCAATAAGGCCAGGGCCAGGCCTTCACCTTATTACTGGAGGGTGCGCTAGCTTCAGGCGACGTGGTTGCAGGTAATGTTTCTGTTACATCTTTTCTTACAGTAGCATTATTTGATTCGGGGGCTACCCACTCTTTTATATCTGTACGATTTATGACACGTATTGGATTGAAGTTCGAGGCATTGCCAGAGAGGATGAATATACTCACTGGTAATGGGCTCGTAGGAGTTAGCAGAGTGTGCTTAGCATGTCTGGTCGTAGTGTGTGGACGATTATTGCTCGCATCTTTGATTGAGTTCCATATGGGCAACTTTGACGTTATCCTAGGCATGGACTGGTTGAGAGACAGTCATGCGACGATAGATTGTCGAGGAGGTAGGGTAGTATTTAATATTCCTGGCATTGAAGAGTTTGCCTTTATTCGATCATTGGAGGATCGGCCCAAGGGCATAATTGCAGCAGCATTGGCAGAACATGAGCAGATTCCAAGAGTAGTTAGAGAATTTCTTGATGTATTTCCAGATGAGCTTCCAGGTTTACCATCGGTGAGAGATGTAGAGTTTTGCATTGAGTTGAATCCTGGAACGGAGCCTAAAGTCGGCAGAGTTTACAGGATGTCGTAGTCAGAGTTGGATAAGTTGTACCAGCATAAAGAAGAACTGAAGGCGAAGCAGTTTATCCGGGACAGTGAATCGCCCTGGGCAGCACCAGTGATTTTAGTACCCAAGAAGGATGGATCGACACGAATATGCATTGATTATCGGCAGTTGAATGCAGTAACGGTGAAGGACAAGTATCTGTTACCAAGGACTAATGACTTGTTTGATCAGTTGAGTAAGTCCTGCGTCTTCTCTAAGATTGATCTTCGATCTGGATATTATTAAGTGAGGGTCCGGGAGCAGAACATACCCAAGACATCATTTAGATTACGGTATGGGCATTATGAGTTTCTGGTGATACCATTTGGACTGACTAATGCCCCAGCCGTGTTCATGGATTTGATGAATGGCATCTTTATGCCATATTTGGATAAGTTTGTAGTAGTGTTCATAGACGACATTCTCGTCTATTCCAGTATTGAAGAAGAACATGAGAAACATCTTCGGACAGTTTTGAAGACCTTGAGGGAGCATCAACTTTATGCGAAGCTTAGTAAATATGAGTTTTTGTTGGATCATATTTTGTTCCTAGGACACATCCTCTCTGGAGCAGGAATGTCAGTAGATCCGAAGAAGATTGATGCAGTAGAAAATTGGCCGATTCCGAAGACAGTAGCAGATGTACATAGTTTCTTAGAATTGGCAGGTTACTACAGAAGGTTCATGGCAGACTTCGCCAGGATTTCGGCACCCTTGGTGCGTTTGACGTGCAAGAAAATAGAGTTTGTTTGGTCAGCTGAGTGTCAGACATCATTTGAAGAGTTGAAGAAGAGATTAATCTCAGCCCCGATCTTGACACTTCCAGTAGGATCGGGAGGGTTTACAGTATATTGTGACGCATCCGGGAAGGGACTTGGGTGTGTATTGATGCAACATGGTAAGGTGATAGCATATGCGTCTCGACAGCTTCGGAACCATGAGATGAACTATCCGACTCACGACCTGGAATTAACAGCAGTGGTATTTTTGCTTAAGTTATGGAGGCACGGTTTATATAGGGATCGAGTGGAGATCTATACTGATCATAAGAGCTTAAAATATGTATTCACCCAGAGGGACCTGAACAAGAGATAGAGAAGATGGTTGGAATTACTGAAGGACTTCGATGTGAATCTTCAGTATCATCCAGGCAAGGCAAATGTGGTAGCAGATGCCTTGAGCAGGAGAGGTGGTGCATTCATTTTAACCTCGCAGAGGCATATTTGGAAAGATCTTCAGGAAATAGGAATTGAACTGATCTTGCCACAAGATACATGAGTTATGGCCAGTTTGCAGATTCAGTCTACTTTAGTAGAGAGGATCAGAGCAGCCCAGGCAAAGTATTCGCAGATCCAGAAGCTTCGATCAGAGTGTGAGTCAGGTCTCAGAAAGGAGTTAGTAATCCATGAAGATGGTACACTTAGGATCAGAAACCATCTTTGTGTACCAAGTGGAGACCTTCTACAGAAAGTTATATCAGAGGCTCATAGTTCTCCTTACTCCATTCATCCTGGAGGCACAAAGATGTACCAAGATATAAAGCAGCACTTTTGGTGGAATGGCATAAAGAGGGAGATAGCGAGGTTTGTGTCTAAATATTTGGTATATCAGCAAGTGAAGGCAGAACAGCAGAGGCCAACAGGATTATTGCAACCGCTTCCTATTTTGGAGTAGAAATAGGAGCACATCACGATGGACTTTGTGACCGGTTTACCTAGAACCCCGACTGGTCGAAACACAGTTTGGGTGATTGTGGATCGGCTCACGAAGGTTGCTCATTTTTTTCTTTCAGAGTAGGACAATCTACTGAGCAGTTGGCAGAAATATATATGAAGCAGATTGTGAGACAGCATGGTGTTCCGGTCAGCATAGTGTCAGATCGAGACACACGGTTCACCTCTCACTTTTGGCAAAGTTTGTATCAAAGTTTGGGTACCAAGTTGAGGTTCAGTACAACCTATCATCCGCAGACGGACGGACAGTCAGAGAGAAACATTCAGACATTGGAAGATATGTTACGAGCTTGTACCTTATACTTCGGCAGAACTTGAGAAGATCATCTTCATTTAGTAGAGTTCTCTTACAATAAAAGTTATCAGGCAAGTATCCAGATGGCACCGTTCAAAGCATTATATGGAAGAAAATGCAGGTCCCCTCTAGCATGGGACGATGTTAGAAAATAAAAATTGTTGGGACCAGAGATGATCACGCAGACAGTGGAGACAGTCAAGTTGATCAGAGAGCGACTTCGAGTTGCGCATGACAGACACCGACACTGGGCAGATCAATATCGTAGGCCTCTAGAGTTTGGTGTTGGTGACCAAGTGTTTCTGTAAATTTTGCCTACTCGGGGTATCATCAGATTTGGAACCCGAGGAAAGCTTAATCCGAGATACGTTGGTCCATTTGATATTCTCGCTCGGGTAGGCGATATTGCTTATCGTATTGCCCTTCTGTATTCACTACATGATGTACATGATGTGTTTCATGTATCTCAGTTGCGTAGGTATGTCCCAGATCCGAGTCACATCCTCGATCATTCTGAACTGGTCGTCGGTATCGACCTGACTTACGAGGAGCAACACGTATCCATTTTGGATCGGCGAGAGAAGGTGCTAAAGAACCGAACTATTAGTCTTGTCCTTGTTGCTTGGGGCCATCACTCACCAGGAGAGTCGACATGGGAGCGAGAGAACAAGATTAGATCTCGATATCCGTACTTGTTCGACACAGAAGGTATATTTATTCTTATGCCTTCGAAACATGTTTCCATGCTTGAATTGCACCCGCTAGGGTGGATGATTGTTTTTTAATGCCTGCTAGAATTGACAGAATTACATGTGTAGTTAGTCATGTAATTAGTATCTTGCTTGCCTTGATTTCTCTATCTTATCTTAACGGAAATTCTGAGGACGGAATTTTTCTAAGGAGGGTAGAGATGTCACTTCCCTATCTCGACATACATATTTCTATTTTTTGATTCCTGTATACAGTATTTGTACATGTGCACCTTTAATTTATTATTTTACTAATTATTGCATGTAGTATTTAAACATGTCATTAGTTACATGTTAGAGCATGCTTCAGACTAGGGTTTGGTGGAGCCAACCCTCACCCACTATAAATAATCTCTTCTATACTCTCTTTTCTCATTCACTCTCTCATTCATTTCCCTCAACCACCAACCCACTTAGGCAAGTACAACTTGCTCAAAAGTGGAGATTTGTGTATTTTTCATTCTTGATTTTTTTTCCTTTGATATTATTTGTCTATATTGTTCTTCTCATCATCCTCTACAAGTTTAGTACTTTGTACTTTCGATTTTGATGGATGGATTCTTGTAGATCTAAGTTTGTCATTTTTAGTTTTCTTGGGTTTTGATCTATCAAACTTACTGGTTTTCGAAAACTAATTGTTCCATGTGGTAGAAAATTTGATTCTACACAATTTTGACCTTTGAAAAGTTAGATTTCGACTTATTTTGAAAAAGTTATGCCTAGTAAGATTTAGACAACTTCTATATTCATCTGTCCTGGTTCTGGCAGGAACGATGAATAGTGTTAGCTGCATAGTGCCAGTCTACATAGCTGTATAGTGCTGGCTGTATAGTGCCAGTCCGTATAGCTGCATAGTACTGGCCGTATAGTACCAGTCTGCATGGCTGTATAGTGCTGGCCGTATAGTGCCAGTCCGTATGGCTGTATAGTACTGGCCGTATAGTACCTGTCCGTATGGCTGCATAGTACTGGCCGTATAGTGCCAGTCCGTATAGCTGTATAGTACTGGCCACATAGTGTCAGTCTGCATGGCTACATAGTGCCAGTCCACATGGTTGTATAGTGCTGGCTGTATAGTGCCAGTCCATGTAGCTATATAGTGCTGGCCACATAGTGCCAGTCCGCATAGCTGTATAGTGCTGGCCGTATAGTGCCAGTCCGCATAGATGCATAGTGCCTATTTTGGCTGTTTTATGTCCTATTTGGCTGATTTGTGGCCAAAATTTCTTCCAACTCAAAATATGAAAGTTGTAGATCTTTGTCTTGGCTTCAAGAATCTTCATGTCTTACTTTAACCAGAATTCATATGTGACTTATGGCACCTTGGGTCACTTGCACCTCGTGCACCTTTTGACCCTTGCACCTTGTGTACCTTTCACCTTGCACTTTTGTCCGTGCGCCGTTTATGCCACTTCATGACTTGCGAGCACTTCATACCCTTAGTGCATAGTGCCTTTTTGTTCTCTTTTCTCTTGTGTCTTGGTCCTCATTCCTGATCTGACTACCTATGCGTGTGCTGGATAAACCTATGTGTGTACTAGGGTACAATCTATATGAGCACCGAGGTGCTATCCTATGTGCTAAGTGTTCCTACATGATACCTGCCAGTACATCCAAGAGTCCAACATTTACATAGCGAATGGTCGGTAGCAATGACGTGGTATGTGTTGAGTGTTGCATTATACCAAGAAGGGGTACATACATATGACTCCATGAGCCAGTACGGATCCCTTTTTGGGGTACTCGTATATTGTACAACATCTAAGAGAGTGAGCATGTGACCACGACATTTGAACTCCGAGGATAACCTAGGGATTAACTAGGCAACTAACTTGGTAGATGCATTGGGTGGGAAGAATCCCGAGATCGTTCCATACTAGCCACCCCAGGTCCAGTCCTGACGTGTCGGGTTGACCGCCACAGATATGGTTTCATTCGCCTATAGCGGATGACTATATCCGACTTCTACGAGCTATGTGTTATATATTTTAGCGCAGTAGCCCTCCAGGGGACCAGTGCATAATCAATGTACTATATATTTAATGGTTTGGCTAGCCCTGCTGGGTTGACACGATCTGAGGATCCCTTTAATCAGTATCGCGGGGATAACTCCTCCAAATATAAAAAGCCGCATGAATGAATAGTTGCTTGAAAAATGACTTGACTGTGCCTTATGTCTTCCGTTAGTAGTCGAGGGACATGGACTGTCATAGTGCGTGGTCCAACCCATGTCTTTGTTTGGTTGTTGGGTTGGTCTATCGTGCTATGACAGGTTGTGGATCGAGGTTACGATCGAAAGCTTTTATTATTACTAGTATTATTATTTTTATGCTTGGGTTTTATCTCACTCTTTTGTGCTCCCTTATGGTACTTGCTATTCGGGACTGACCTCGCTGGTTTTAATTGGCCAGATCACGTAGCAGAGCCTGAGGATCCGACCTTCCTTCCTGACGTCAATGGTGCATACTAGGAGCATGGCTGGTGGGGGACTTGAGTGGGTTTCTTCTCCACCGCTCTAGTTTTCATCACTTATGTTCTGGCGTTTAGCCATTGGCACCTGTTTAGCCGGTTAACCTGGACTTATGTCTTTTGCATAATTGTAATTAAATCAGACTGCAGCTGAATACGATTATGTACCTATGACTCTCTGGGCTAGCTAACTTATAAAGCTAGATTCCTATGATCATTTTGATGAAGCATCGGGGACGCCTTACTGCTTTATCTCATATGCTCATTAATTGATTTTTTTACTCTGAATGATTGAGACATAGATGCTCTGTGAGACCATAGGAGACTTGATTGTAGCAATCATCCCCTTGTCTCTTGACAGCCACAATCGCCGTATGAAGTTTGCATACCTCATATGGAGTAGCTGGCCTAGTTCGTCTCCGTAATCCGGTACTGGGGCGTGACATATGCCATCTAAACTGAATATAAATATGTGATAAAGTCATAGATAAAAGTAGAATATTCTGAATCATAACATGGTCCAGTGTCCTATTATCGAAACAGTGGACTACCCCTACAACCAAAGAAGGACAAGGGGTGGCACATTATTCCGTGATGTGACACTACCCCATGCCATGATTGGAATGGAGTATGGCAAAATATCAACTAAGGTCACCTAACCATTCTACTGTGAACATGTAGTTGAGAATAACCCTTCAACGGATGGGCACTTTGGCTATATGGGTTTGGTATAGTCCCATCTCTGGGCACCAGGGGCCTAAGAGCATAACATTCAGCAAAACGACAATGGATGTCAGTAACAATATAAGAGCATGGCATTCTACAGAACGACAGTAGCCGTCAATAAAAAGGTAAGAGTATAACTCCTCGCAGAACGATAATGGTCGTCAGTAACAGTGGGATAATCTCGCCCGTATCTCCAGGGGAGCTTCCGGGTACAAAAAAAAAGTGCATACTTAGCTTATACGTTAAGGAATTATCCTCCCCATCCTATACACCTATCTATGTCATATCCACGACACGGTGTCTCTAATAACTGCTTAGTCTTCTAGACTGCATCTATATTAGCAGTTATACCTAACACACATCCTATACATACTGGTGATCAACCAATATGCAAGTTTAGAGTTTATATGCTACTCATAACTCACACCTTATGGCATACCTATTTCAAGGTTCATAAAAAAATGCACTAACAAGAGGTAATCCCTTAACTCTATGTAACAACCTGAATTCAAATTTTCTATTTTTGAAAATCAATGTCATTATTTTTTATATTTATAAAATTATTTTTCAAATTTTTTTGTAGATTTAATTCTAAATTATATTAATTATTATTTAATAATTATTTGTGAGCCTACCAAGCCTTGGGCTTGGATTGTGGGCCTATGGGTTTTGGGCTATAGAGTAATTAAAATGTTAGTTAGTCCTAACTAATAGATTAGTTGCTAATTAAATGATTAGTTGTGGATTAGTCAGGATCTGTTAGTGGATTCCACTATTGCCCTAAATTTATTACAATTTACAAGAATGCCATTTAGGCTTGGAGAGCACTCTACTATTTATTATTAAAATATAGAGACTCCCATTATTTTATTACACAAAAATTCTCAGCACTCACTCACTCTCTCCTATCCGTCGCCTATACGCCGCGTGCCGTCGTGCCCGGCCGAACTTCGGCAAAGTACTGCCAAACTCCGCCTCGTCGTCTCTCCTATTCTCTCCACCAAACTCCTACTCCACTCCGACCACCCTGTTCTCTACCGCCCGATCACCACCGATGTCGATTTCAGTACCTCCGCCAACCCCCATTGACCCTAACCACCGCAGCACCCATCACAGCCAACTCCGGCCGACCCAATTTCTAGAACCCCAAGCTCTACTGTGACTCCACCGTACCACCGACAATTAGCACCACCTAACGCAGCCACCACTGCACAATCTCACCGACCTTCCTCTACCACCCATACTAGCAACTCCATACCGTATGCCACCACCATCCCTGACCTCTCCGACCTAACTCCACTGCCTACCTCCACCACTCCATCGACCACCGACCTAAGCTCTTACTTTCCCAAACTCCACCACCGACAAACCAGAGTCGACTACCACCACCAATCTTCGCCGCTATGACTTCGACCATCATCGCCACCCCTACACTACTGTACGACCCCTGTCTTCGACCTACACACCCCCGTAAGCTACCACGCGACACCACCCAAGCCCAGATCTACTCATCGGACCTCTGCCGCCCAGATCTACTTCCTCAACGTCACCGATGGCCAGATCCAGTTAACACCAAACTTCGACGAGGTAGATCCGTCGCCCTTCACCGATAGAGCTTCCCCTCCATGAGCGTGCAGCCGTCTGCTTCGTACCGCTCCAGATCTAGTTGTTCTCGAGCGCCGACGACATTTTGGTGAGGCCTTTGCTCTTCTTCCTCTTCCTTTGTAAGCCCCCTAGATTTTTAGAGTTATTTTTTAATTTATTTTAATTTATTTTTATTTAGTATAGTTATTAATAGATATTTTTTCACTTGTATTCATGATCATAAAATATACTTTTCTATAGCTTTGATTTTTGGAGCACAAGAAATACCAAAATCTAGAAACTTTCTTCATGAGTTTTGATCTAGACGAGTTTATCTTCGATATGGTATATCCTGTCCCACTCAAATATATCTTCTTGTATTCTATTTGCTTCATACAATTTCGGAGTCAATTTAGGCCAAGAAGTTATCTACCGTAAGATTTGTCATAACTTCCAACTTGAATTCGGGACTCAACATCGATCCAACCTAAACAATCTATATATGATTTTGACTATTTTTAGCCTACTATAAATGTCTAGGATGTCCCACTCAATCGAGGCCTCATGTGCAATTTAAATTTAAATGGCACATAAGACCCCTTAGGTGACTTTTTAAGCCTATTTCCAAATTGGGTAATTTTTCTTGAGCCTAAACTTGTCTAACAAGTTGTAGATGACTTGTTAGGGTCACCCTCACATATATAGGGTCATCCTAGATTTTTATTTCAGATTTATTGGAGACTTTAATTGGGTCAAAACCTAATCGGGAAAGTCTATAAATGCAAGTTCCTATATTTGGAAACTTGTATTTTCATGTGCCAATCCCTCTTGTATATGGACTCCAAAAGCTAACAAAACTTACCCAGAAAAACCCATATATACAGCCCATAACCGACCCCCCTAGCAACCCTATCTATATAACATACTAACCAACCCGAAACCCTCCTCTACAAATACTAACCCGACCCCTACTCATTGTCGAACTGCTGCTACCTCTTTCCTCTTCTCGCTATAGTTTGGGAGCCTTGTTGACTACCTCCAGCCCAACCACCTTATCTTCGACATGAAAAGACCCCCTCCACCTTCCCCAGGCCGACCGCCACCTGGAACCACCCCTACAAGCCGCTACAGCCGCCCAAAGTCAACCCCAACGTGTTGTCCAAAAATCACATCAGGTATGCCATCTTGCGGCAGTATTTTCTCCACTTCTAGACATCAAAACTTCATAAAACCAAACATTGTGGGTTCCCCTATGTGTCTACTACCTTCATATAAAATTTTATATCGAAATTCTTTATGGATTGATCGGGCACACGTTTTACCAAAGGGTGTCTAGAACTGACACTGTTTGGTATATGGAGGTTTTGATCTAGTTAGAATAACTTTTTCCATTGATATCGTATATGAAAAGAACCTTAATTTGATTATCTACAATCCCCTTCAATTATTTTTTTATAATTTTGTTGTTGTAATGTTTGAATCATTCCATCTTTGAAGAACAAATTCTGCCGTAAAACGAATCATCGAAATTACCATCTTGTGAGTCCCAAAATGTTTTGTATGCATCCATAGCTACATATCATTGATCCTTGACATATGATTATGAATATTTGATAATTTAGATAATTGTTTACTATTTAATTCAGAATTTAGATTTTGTATTTTTTTCGTTAAAAAGGTTTCAAAACTACCGACAAGTTGTTATTTGTAATACTAGTTAGTAGCAATATATATTATTTAGTTTTCTTAGAAAAATATATATGGTAAACCAGAATTATATACATAATTATTTTAGATATTAGATATATTATTTTTATATTTATTTTGGTTTCAAAAATTAAATGACTAGTTGGCCCTATTACGCTACTAGGTTGACATGTTTATTAGATGAGTATTTTCTTATCAATATTATGATTAAATAATGTTAATATGTATTTTAGTAAATTATTCCAGAATTTATAATTATTATTTTTAGTTTATAAAAATATTATTTTTATCTCGTAGTGTGATGATGTATATATTGGACATGGTTATATATAATGGATATGTTAGATAGCTAGAATATGTTGTCACCTTATTTTTCATATATATATATATATATATATACAGAAATATATATTTCATAAATTAAATTTATTATTTTCATATTATAAATTATTATTTTTATGTTTGAATGATACTTAATGTAGAGGGTATGTTACATGTAGTTGTAAACTAATTAGCTACTATATGTATATAGAGTCTATAAATAGTATGTATATTTTTGGTAGATGTGTTTTCTTAGGACTAGAATTGATTTTAGTTATTTATATTTCAGGGGTTCGTGATTGTTCGACTACAGTTGGAGCTGGACCATGGAGGTACATTGTTTAAGAAGTTCCAAGCAAGATACCTAACCATCTTGTTGCTATTTCAAATTCATGATATTGTTCTTGTACTGCTAGTGTGTTACTCTAGTAGAGTGCATCCAAGTACGACTTGGGTGCCATCGATGGTGGCATCGATGTTGTGGTGAGTGTGCATGTGTTTGACTTACGTGTATAGGAGACGTACCCGAAAAGTTGTAAAGTTATTCATAATAACTTCCATGCCTTGTCGTGCATTATTATACGACACCTTGAGTGAGATACATTTTGTTGACATGAGCTTACGTATTCGACTAGCTATCGGTGCGAGCAGTTCATGTGACAGTTCATATAGGGTTAGTGTGAGTATAGTTAGTGACTTGTATTGAGATATGTATTGTTCGAGTCATGTATTGTTCGAGTCATGATATGACTAGTGCAAGACATGGGTGAGGAAGACTATTAGTAGGCGTATGAGAAGCCACATATTAGCCTCAGTGGTTGCCCGAGTATGGGTTCATAGTTTCCTGGTTATGGGTGTATTGCTAGAGTATATATCCAGCAGCGGCCGCTGACCGTGCGTCAGAACACGGTCGGGAGGTATGCTAGTATATACATAAGCCTCTAGCGGATGTTATGCTTTATTCCTTCACCTAATCATACGTACCAAAGTCGTCTTCAACGTGCATACACATAGATGGTAAGTGAACCCATTATCATGTTTATTTACAGTTTATTATGGTATTTTTTTATATTTTGCTACGTCCCTTTGAGGACCTGATGATCTCTCAAGGTTATTGCTGAGCTTATAGTATAGACAGGTGGATGGTATGAGTTCAGCTGTAAGTTTCAGGGATTGCTTGTAGTGCTACTTTATCATTTTCTTGTGCTTTCTACTTTCTTTCCTGTTATACCTTACTCATTAGCCTAGTTTTGCAAACTTATATTATTCTTGAGTTTGTTCGGACACGTATATTATAGGGCGGCCGACTATAGTACATGTTATTCATTTTTGTTTTATTTACTTTCATGCGGATTGAGATATAGTTGAGATATCATAGTTTAGTACACTTCTTCAGCGTAGTACGTCTAGCAAAATTTCATTAAATTGGAAACTTATTCTAGATTGTATTAGCTGACATTCTTGCGTTCCTAGTCCTATGTATTTTGGGACTGGGGCGTGACATCCTTCATTCCTCTTCTTCTTCTTACTCCCGCTCACACACTCTCTCTCTCTCTCCCTCCTCTCTCTCTCTCTCTTCCTCACTCTTCTTCTTCCTCTCTTCTGTTTGGAAGTTGTTGCTTTTTTCTCTCTTTGTGGCTGAGAAGAGAGTTAGGGTTTAAAACCCTAAATTTTTGGGCTTGGGCTTCAAGCCCATTGCTGGTTTAATCGTTTATTTTGGACATAAATTCTGTGGGCTTGGGCTTAAAGCTAGTTACTATTATTTCTCTGTGTAATAAATGCTGGGCTGGGCCTAAAGCCCAGGTTAGTTTTATTATTATGTATGTATATGTGTATATATATTTATATATAGGTATAATATTTTGTATAAATATATTATGGTATGTACATGTATAGGTATTTTACACTATTATGTTAGTAGTGTTAATATTTTGGTAATTATATTATTTAAAATTATTATATATTTTATCAAAAGTAGTATTTACCAAATAATATTTTAACAAAATTTTTAAAATGTTATTTCTAAATATTTTGACCAAGTAAAACCTATCTTTGAAATACTATAAACATTTTCCATAATAAATTATGGATATTGGGTTGTGTCTTTCTCTTTTATTACCGTATTAATCATAATCTAATCGTGTGTTTCCTAATTTGTGACTTTGCTCAATCTCTTAAATCAATCATCGCCTTTATGGACTACTATTAGGATATTTGGATGACGGATACGATCTTGGACATTTATTGGACGATAAATTATTTGGGATGATGCGATCTTTGGAATTATTATTTTGGACTTTAGACTGTGATACTTTCCGTGTCGACACGTTCATGTCGCGCATGTCGACTTCAGATACCCGAGACAAGTACTTATAGTGAATACTCTCATTTCCTGATAGTTATTATATTTATGATCTGAATGTGCATGTCATGATTATTGTTACGATTATTACACGAGATTAGTATTTATGGATTCCAGTCATGATTACTATATTCCTATTTATCCTGTTTCTATGCTTACTTTATTCATGTTTCTTGTCATGATTTGAATCCATGATTGCTAGTTAGATGCAAAGTACTTTAGTATATATGTGATCAAAATCCAGTATTTTTTGTTCTCTGACGAATAGCTAATCGTATACGACACGTATGATTGAGCCGTACCAAGTAGATCCTTCAGTCCGATTACATATAGAACATAGTACTTCAACCTCACTTAGTATAGTTTATGACTTTTGCATTCATATTGCTTATGACACTTGCCCTGATCTCTTGCTTATTTTATCACCTTACCATGATTTCTATTTCCTGTTATATGATTTCTATCATGTTATGAGTAGTGGTTCCTGTATTGTACTTGATCCAATTATGACCGGATAACCAAATTTTTAGGCGATGACTTAGAACACTGGTATTCCACATACTACGGCACACCTGAGACAGATCATGGCATATATAGAGATGCAGGAGATGATATAGCAGATGTGCCACTGGAGAACGTTTAGTTTAGCTTAGCCTTTACTTTCTGTTGATTAGATTTCTATTGTCAGAACATTTGCTAAGTTATACTCTATTCTGAAGATTACTGTATTTGACTATCTGGATTGGACTTTGTGGACTTGTCATTTCTATTTCATATCTACCTGTTAGCACTTGTGATTGAGTTAGAATCAGGATATCATGATTTATATTATGTTTTTTGGATTGGAAATACTTACGGATTAGACAGCTTACTACCGTCGACTCTGTAGCGAAGGCTGGACGTATTTTCATGTATTCATGCCCGAACTTTCGGGTGCGGGTCGTGACATATTTTTATGGTGGCCCATGCAGGTCAATCTTTGCAATTAGTGCAATGTCATAGTGGCACTTAGGATTAGAGTATCACTATGAGCCTGCAACAGAAGTGCTAGGAATACGAATACTCAATCACAAGATAGAAATTCCATTCTGATTCAAATTTGATTATTCTGATCTATTCTGATTAATATCTATCTCAGCCTTGTTGAATAATCTTATTTGTGCCATATTTAGGAATTTCTTGTTAATTCTATCCTATTTTTTCAGAATGTCTCCAAAGACCCGATCTCATGGATTATGAGCAGTTGTAGCTTCTGAGCGATCGACATCGTCGTCCTCTCGATCTTCGAAAAAGAGAGCAACTGAGACTCTTTCTCCACCTCCTGCTTTTTATGCAGTTCAGGAGGTGACGTCGGCTGTATCGGAGAGTCATCGTCCTCCTCCATCTCAGCGAGGGACACATATGTCTTTAACCTCTGAGAGTGTGCCTACTGACGGTGCATAGATATTCGGCTTCCTCCGAGAGATGATGGAGTCTCAGCGTATTCAGGCCGAGTCCCAGCGGATTCAGACTGAGGCTCAGTGGGAGCAGAATGCCGCTATACGGGAGTTTGTCGAGAAGGCACATCAGCTAGCCCTAGCCGCTCTTAAGAGAGCTGCTCCTCCATCACAGTCCCAACAGACACAGCATCAGTCCTCTAACCCGAAGGAAGGAGATATTATGGACTTAAAAAAGATGGCTCATCGGGATTTTAAGGGTACTGAGGGAATTCTTTATGCTGAAGTGTGGTTCGAGGTCATCGAGCGTATTTTGAGAGTTGTTAGGATTCCCAAGGATCTGCAGATTGAGGCTGTTGGCCTGCAGCTTTAGGACATTGCCCGCACATGGTTCCGGAATGAGCCTTGACTAGCGGTTCCAGATCTAACTTGGAACCAGTTCAAGGACCTCTTCAAAAAGAAGTTCTATCCGGAGATTGCAGAAGAAGTTCTAGAGGTACAGTTCCAGAATTTGGTGTAGGACAGACTATATGGTCAAGGAGCCGAAGGACAAGGCACACAGATTCCGTCGCGGTTTGGCCAAAGAGATCTGAGTTCACATCTCCTCAAGCACTACTACTTTTGCTGGAATTTTAGCAGAGACACAGAGGATTGAGGTTGATCTTAATCTTAGGACCAAGAGGGACCGGGACGCATTTGAGGGTAACCATAACCCTGGGACGACGAAGCATCCTCAGTTTTAGTCGAAGACTTTCCAGCCGTAACAGTCGGCTAGAGTTTATGGTCAGCAGCAGCCACAGAGGCAGATGCATCCAACACAAATCTGTAACTACTGTACTAAGTCGGGACATACTAGGGACCATTATAGGAAGAGGCTGGGGTTATGTCTGTACTGTGGATATGGCACTCATCAGATGAATGAGTGCCCGATACCTCGCTCTACTCCTGGGCCGCTCCTACCTAGCCAGTTAGGCCACATGTGGCACAGTAGCAGAGAGGACCTCTTCCCACTCAGCAGCAATATTTTGTGCAGCATCAGCAGAGGGGGAGCACCTCAGAAGGGCAAGGTCTTCACCATGACAACTGTCAAGGAGACTGAGGCTCATGGTGATGTGATTGCAGGTTATATTCTTCTTTTTTCATATTCAGCTATTGCATTATTTGATTCAGAAGCACCAGATAGTTTCGTATATGTAGCTTTTGTGTTCAAACACAGTATTGTAGAATCATCTTTATATAGAAACTGCAAGATTGTGACTGACAAAGAGATTCTCTTAGTTAAAGATCTCTGTGTCCAACATCGCATTACCCTGGGGGAAAGGGAATTGTGCGCTGATCTACTCGTAATGCCACTTTCAAGTTTCAACATCGTGATGTACATCTGTAGTATTTTCTCTCCCAGACACAAGTAAACTCAAGGAAACATGATACAAGACAATCTCATGATATATCGTGTCAACAAGGAGATACAAGAATGATTATACAAGACATGAAGAAATGGACAAGTCCGAGGAGTATACTTGCCTTGCTCAGGATGATCAAGGGTAGAAAAGAGATCTGTAGGTCCACCTGATATAATAGGTACAAGTTGGTTAACTAGTAATCTTTCTACAGATATTACTACTAATCCACTAGAACTAGCTAATAAATCAACCAATCATTTTATCTGAATTTACCATTAATTATGAATTAATAATTTAAGATAGGTTTCTATGCTTAGTAATTAGATAAATTCTAGTTTAGGGAATTCCTTTTAGAGCCACATAGTTAAATATAACTATTTGTAGGATATTAGTAATTTTTGTAAAAGAAAAATATCATTAGTCTAGCTCTTAATTTATCATAAGCTAGTAACTGAATTTGGCCCATAATTGGCCTAGTTAGAAAAGTTATTAAATAAAACGCCAAGTGTTATAAATGACTACCCCGTTTGACAACATTCTACAAAATATACTATAGCAAATTAAAAGGTAAGGTAAGCCAACCCAGTCCACAGACTGATCATCATCACTGCTAATATATTTGATCTAAAGAAGACTGACAGCAACCACCCCTTCTAGTTAGCCTAAAATCAAACAACACCATACAATGCCGCCATGATTCTAACTCCACATTCAATTTTCTTCAAAGCTTAGCTTGGCTTAACTTTTACAGGCTTTAGTCAGCATTTTCCTAGACCAGCCATTAGACTGGAATATATATAAAGCCCCCTCCATAACTTCACCCAAGCTCCACACACATTCACATACTACAACTCATGCCAACCTTTACAATAACAAGTTATAAAAATAGATGTAAACCAAAAATTATAAGTAAACCCCGAAAACAAAACAGAAGGTTCAGTTAAGAAACAAAACCTTCAATCAAGGTTCAACACACACTAGCAGGCCCAAAAGTATACAAGATAGTCTTTCCCGCCATATCCCATTTGAGTCCAGCAAGGAAATCTAAGTTTAGTAAAACTTTTCTACAATAGTTCCGTAGATCGTTTCAAAAGTTCAAAAGATTGAATTGTAGTATCCCAACCTGATTTTGAACTCAACACATCCATCCCCACACCAAGACACAGTCCTAAATCCAAACTAATTAACCAATCCTGAAAGTCCAGCAAAATAATATACAACTACCTAGTAAAAATTTTACAAAAACTCTATTTCTGCAATCCAAAGCTCAACCAACTTTGCCATGTTCAAAACAAAACCTACAGCTCAATAACCCCAACGGCTACTCCTCTCAACCAACAGACATACTCGAACCAATTTCCAGTAAAATATACATACAAGCAAATAATGAAATCAAAATAGCTTCTATACAAGCAATTGACAAAATAAAAATTATACAAACCAATTGATAAAATCAAAATATGATTTACACAACCAATTTGACTATAAATTCAATAGAAAAATGATGCACTTGATAACTCCATTCCAGCCAATCTCTACATACGACCCCAACCCGAACATGAGCCAAATGGATATAATCAGCACCCAGACACGCACCCTTGGTTGGACACGAACAGCATCATGACTATGCATACAGGACACTAACTCACTCAACCCGATCCTAGCAAGACCATTTCATTAAAAAAATCGTAGCAGAACCACCACAGCATTAAAAGAGAGTAGGATGTACCTGAGGAGTATGGGTCACGACTGAACGATGGATCAACGACCGATTGTATCCGACGCTGCCTTGCGTCTCTGGATACGAACAGATCCTGAGTCAAGAATTTCGACTTCGACTGATTTGAACAGAGCTGACGACGTCGAGCTATCGTCGAGGAGGTGGAACAATCGAATGTGAACAGTCAACCCGATCAACGTTCCACCGCTAACGTCGTTCTAGACAGGAGCTCGGACCTCAGTCGAACCGATCGACTCCGTCGTCGAGCTATCAGTCTTCGATCCGATCGGAACAAAGAAGAAAGAATTTAATTATGAATTTTAAACAAGATCGGTTCCATAATCCATATCTGAAGAAATTTAAGTGTCCGACTAGACTCATCGAGCGTCAAATTGCTAGATCGGAGGAGACGACAAACACACGGAGGAGAAAGGAGAATGGATCCTGGAAGAAGGTGGCCGGAATAAGAGGATGCGCCACCGTGCGCTACCGAGAAGATCCAAAGCCATCGAGAAGAGAACCCCTAGACCGCCGTCGCCATGGAAGCTGGAGACTCGCCGAACAATCGCCTAGTCGTCGTCGAGAATGGTCGTTCCACCGCCGGGAAGATGATTGGAAGCCAACTCAGTCACCGCTGTAAGAGATCCATGCAGTCGAGCGCTGTCGTAGGCGATCGTGCGCCGCCTGAGAGGAAGCTCCTCGCCGTCGTCGTGATGGAGAAGCAGTCGCCGCTCCGGGGTGGCACCGCTGTTCATCGGAGGAGGGTGTTGCCGCTGAGTTATGATGTCGCCAACGGGGGGAGGGGAGCCGCCGTAGCCATGGCCGACTTCTTTAAGACTGGAGTTAGGGTTAGGGTTTGGACACAATTTGGGGAAGAAAGGGAAATTGGGAGAGAGGAGCTCTCGACTTCCAGGAAAAATTAGAATAATTTTTGTCATTCTCTCTCCTCTCACTGTTATATAAACAGAGAGAAAAAATTAGGGTAAGTTTACCATTAAGCCCCTCTACTCTAAATGAAACTGCAAATAAGCTACAATTTTTTTAGGAATTAGTTTAAGGAAGTTAGGGACTTTGTTAGGGAGTAGGGACCATTACAATTGGTTGTAACAACCTAAAAATTTCTCCCAAAATCATAAATTCGAATTTCCCTCCAAAAATAGCCATTGAGGATTTATTCTTCAAAACAATCATTAATCAAAAGATAAATTTACAATTTTATGAAAATTGAAAAAAGTGGAGTGACAAATCTCTCCCCCTTAAAATAATTTTGTCCTCAAAATTTAAAAGAGGTACGGCAACAAGATTAAGCAAGACAAAATTTGAAAAATGAGCAATTAGGCTTATACATAAAACAAAGTCGAATTTGGGCATGATCAAAACGGAATTTAAATTATATGTATATTTGATAGGCACAAGAGCTTAGTTATTATAGCCTACAAATATCTAGATATGATCAGAGGCAGGATTTAGAGTGATGCATGGGAGTGATATATCATGACAAGATAAACAGTTGAAATGGTATGATCGATAATGATCAAAATTGATCGGACACGAAGTGAAATGAAGTTTAGTTAAAACCTGACACGGTGATTACATACAGAAAGTTGTAGTAACACGATAATGATCGAATACACGCCCGAGATGAAATGAATTCCAATATAACTGGAGGGTGAATCCAGGGGCACAATCTTCTAGTCATGATTAAATTTGAAAGTGTAGTACAAAAATCATTGTTATATAGGCATGATCAAGATCAAAGTTTTTAGACAAATCATGATATTATAAGTACAATTGATAGAAAAATCTGGTAGGACGGAATCAAATCTAGCAAGATGTATATATTGAAAAAAAATCAAATGATTCAAGGATAAAATGCAAGAAGAGAAAGTTTACAAGGGTTGGTTGAGAAAAACGTGCGAAATACCCAGGAGGAATTAGTATCAAATCAGGATGAACGTGCAAGGGTTTGGAATTTACAAAAATCGATAATCATATGAAAAAGGAAATATAGTTTCCACGGTACCCGAGAACATATAGGTATTTGAAATCACTTTTGTTAGAATCCCTACCCCGCCAGTATATATCTGACTACAGTGGACTTTCGGTTCCGTGACTCAAATAACAATATGTCACCGAATATTCTGTCAACCTTACCTATTTTCCAACAATCATTGATGAAACAACCCAAGAGATCAAGATATGAAGAATATGACAAAGTCTCAATAATACTCGAAAACCTATGAATGTCTGAAATCACTTCAACTTAGAGTTCTTGTCTCGCCAATGCGCTGCTGGCTGCAGTGAACCCTTAGTATCCGTAGTCCAGGTAATGACTGCAGCGTACAACTGCCATGCCCCAGTAGATCATCGAATAGTCTTTCAACTTTATTCATGGGGATTTAAAATTTTAAGAATTCAAAATGAGTTTCGGTAGTCTAAGTCAAGATAAAAGATGATGTTATCTGTCTTTTAGAAAACAAAGGGGTTTCACTAGTTACCAAGAAGCAATAAGGATTCAACCAGGAGTAGTGAGTACAAAAAGGGCAAACATGGAGATTTTAAAACCTCAAGCAGGGAATCGAAGTTTCAAATAGTATTCAAAATCTCAAATAAAATTTGGGATGGTAACAAGATCCTGTATATGGAACGTTATCCCGAAGGGATAACAGAGTCTCAAAGGATGAACAGAAGCAAGGCATCAGATAAAAGACAAGCTCTCAAAATAAGGAATAAAATCTCGTATCGGAACAAGGTTCAACAACATCTCAATAACAAGAAAATTTCGGACAAAATCTCAAAGGGAAAACAACCTCCAATAGGATACAGGGTCTCAAATAGAGAACCAATATCAACAAAGTCGTGATTAGGAAATAAAATCTCGAATATAAAATCTTGACGATAAAACAAGGTATCGAATAGGGAACAAGATCTCAACGAGTCGCGAATAGGAACTAAAGTTTTAAAGTCTGGAAAAATCTTGAATATGAGAAAAATTACGAACGAAAGCAAAGTCTCGAAATAAGAAACGAAATCTCAAAATCTCGAATGGAATCAAAGTCCTGAATAAACCAAATTCCAACAATCATTGAACCTCGAGTAGAAAATAAAATTACGATTTGTAACAAGTTCTGAACAGGAAACAAAATTCTGAGTAGAATCTAAAAAAGGAAGCAAGGTTACGAAGAGTAAATGGAGGAGTACCAATCAACGAATAGGAACAAGGTTCTGAATCGTGAATACAAAGCAAATCAAAATAGTCGAAGCACAGTCATGAATAGGGAACAATTCTTAAAATGGAACAAAGTCACGAATGGAAAGCAAAATCTCATACAGAGAATGAGTCAAATCTCAACTAGGAAACAAAATCTTCATAATCTTCAAAGGAATCCTCAACAATGTCCTGAATAGGACGAAGCTTAAACAAGGCTTCGAATGAGGAATAGGGTTTCGAAATAAATCTCAAGTAGGAATTAAATCTTAATTAACACGAAGTTTGATAAAGGAACAAAATTTCCAAATAGGAGCTATTACTAGGAAACAAGGTCATGAATGAATATACAAACGGTGTCGAATAATGGATTTCAAACAATTATCGAATTATGGATATGAAACAAGTTTATCGAAATAGGAAATAATATCTCAAAATAAGTTTCGACCTCAACCAAGGTTTTAAATAAGAAGTTTTAAGAAATGATCTAGGTGCTCAGAGGAATTTAAGGGAAACTGGATGATGAATCACGATCCATGGTTTTCTCCAACTATGCAAAAGGGTCTTCTGTCTTCAATCCGTCTTCAGTATTCCTCCAGGACTGGAATTACTTCAATTTTCTTCAGCTATCCTAACATAGGCTGGTCCTTGCGGCAGTGCCATGCTGTTGCTAAATCTGGAGAGGCTGGTCCTTCTTCTGTGGTACTAATGCTCCTCATGCTCATCCTTGGACTGTACGATCAACGACCTCCGGACAATCCTTGACTTGATGGGCTGGCGATCCATAGAACAAGCATAACATCGGTCTCTTGCAGCACTCGTCGTAGTGGTGTCCTGGGCGACGATAGAAAATACAAATAATCGTCAGCTGAATCTGAATCTAAATCTCCCGCTGGGACTGAAGTGCAGGGGCTCTGGCAGGAATATACGGCTGCTGGCATGCTGGCTGCTGAGATCCTGCTGCTCTTCGGCCATTGTGATCCGCGACTTGCTGGCAATCCTTCATTCGGTGGGCAAAAGTTCCGCAGTATAAACAAAGTCCGAGCCTTTTACGACACTTGTCAATCATGATGCCTCGTCCACTTGCAGAACACATCGAATGTGGCGTGAATCTGCCTCTGATGATGCAGCTGATGATGTGACTGAATAAGTACTGTCTGAGTGTTGCGACGCTTTGTGGGTCCAGGGTAGTTGCTGTCTTCGTCATAAGTCTTCATATCTCTCTTGGGCTTCAGCTTCCCATCTTGTTGTATTTGCTACGAGCTGGATCTCCCGGTTGGTGACTTCAATCTTCAGAGGAGTCGAATCCTTAAAGACTTGGATGATCTTCAGTGGCGGCTCCAGGTTCTCGATCTGCTTCTTGGTACAAGATATGCACTCGGTGTCGGAGAAGCCCAAAGATCCGAGAGTCTGGAAATCAGAAGTCCTTCCTGGCTCGGAGAGTGTATCCACAAGTCTGGCTTGGAAAAGGATGGCATGCTCCATCTGGGTGTCAAGAAACTCTTCAAACATCTTCATCAACTACGTACTACCCATGGGAATAGTAGAGTGATAGAAGGTAGTGGGAGCTCGAAACCCTCAAGTGTAGATGGATCGACTATTCCGGTGTCGCGTACTTTTGAACTATCTGAAAAATAGAAAACTGTTAAATATTCTAAACCTAAAAACAACCAGTATTTATAGAATATTAATGTACCCGATGTACCAGATTTCCTATGCTGTGATCAAGTTTCCCTAGTTTAATCAAGACCCCCAATAGTACATTAATACCTAGGTACCATTAGGACCGACCTGCATGGGCCACCACTAAAAACATGTCACGATCCGCTCCCGAATAATCGGACATGAGTCGGACACCCCCAGCCTTCATCGATAGACACGATAAAGTAAGCTGTACCAAGTTAGGGAAATCTAATCAGATAAACATAAATGTGCACAATCACAACATCTAAAAACGTTCCCAGAAGATCACCATAATCCATAAATCTATATATCATAAAGGTACCAGAGTCAACATTAATGAAATATACTATGAACTCCAAAAAGAATATCTAGGAATAAAGCTAGAAAGTCTAAACATGAAGCCTCTAGCTAAGTCATGTCTCCATCCTGCTAAGCTAAGATCCCGGGCTCTGGCCCATAAGGTAGAACAATATCCTGCAAGTACACCTATAACATATCCAGTCAGGAGCGGAGCTATCTAAGGAAATGAACATAAACATTATGGTATGAACAAGAATACAAGAAATATATATAAAGTACGAGAAATGAGAACAAGACATGAAACCTGAACATGAATACTGAAAAGTAAATACAGTGAATATGAAATGAGTCCTGAACATAAAATACAATATGAACCTGAAGTGTGCAACATATCGAAATACATCCAGAGTGTGTGATCGGCTTGGGTAGATTCAGGGAACATAAAATGGTACGGCTTCGGTCCCGCGTGCACGATACGGGGCCTAAGCTATCCACATGAATAGTAACTTGGGTTTGATCACACATCTGTAGTATTTTACCTCCCAGACACAAGTAAACTCAAGGAAACATGATACAAGACAATCTCGTGATATATCGTGTCAACAAGGAGATACAAGAATGAATATACAAGACATGAAGAAATGGACAAGTTCGAGGAGTATACTTGCCTTGCTCAGGGTGATCAAGGGTAGAAAAGAGATCTGTAGGTCCACCTGATATAATAGGTACAAGTTGGTTAACTAGTAATCTTTCTACAGATATCACTACTAATCCACTAGAACTAGCTAATAAATCAACCAATCATTTCATCTGAATTTACCATTAATTATGAATTAATAATTTAAGATAGGTTTCTATGCTTAGTAATTAGATAAATTCTAGTTTAGGGGATTCCTTTTAGAGCCACATAGTTAAATATAACTATTTGTAGGATATTAGTAATTTTTGTAAAAGAAAAATATCATTAGTCTAGCTCTTAATTTATCATAAGCTAGTAACTGAATTTGGCCCATAATTGGTATAGTTAGAAAAGTTATTAAATAAAACGCCAAGTGTTATAAATGACTACCCCGTTTGACAACATTCTACAAAATATGCTGTAGCAAATTAAAAGTTAAGGTAGGCCAACCCAGTCCACAGACTGATCATCATCACTGCTAATATATTTGATCTAAAGAAGACTGACAGCAACCACCCCTTCTAGTTAGCCTAAAATCAAACAACACCATACAATGCCGCCATGATTCTAACTCCACATTCAATTTTCTTCAAAGCTTAGCTTGGCTTAACTTTCACAGGCTTTAGTCAGCATTTTCCTAGACCAGCCATTAGACTGGAATATATATAAAGCCCCCTCCATAACTTCACCCAAGCTCCACACACATTTACATACTACAACTCATGCCAACCTTTACAATAAAAGGTTATAAAAATAGATGTAAACCAAAAATTATAAGTAAACCCCGAAAACAAAATAGAAGGTTCAGTTAAGAAACAAAACCTTCAATCAAGGTTCAACACACACTAGCAGGCCCAAAAGTATACAAGCCAGTCTTTCCCGCCATATCCCATTTGAGTCCAGCAAGGATATCTAAGTTTAGTAAAACATTTATACAATAGTTCAGTAGATCGTTTCAAAAGTTCAAAAGATTAAATTGTAGTAGCCCAACCTGATTTTGAACTCAACACATCCATCCCCACACCAAGATACAGTCCTAAATCTAAACTAATTAACCAATCCTAAAAGTCCAACAAAATAATATACAACTACCTAGTAAATTTTTTACAAAAACTCTATTTCTGCAATCCAAAGCTCAACCAACTTTGCCATGTTCAAAACAAAACCTACAGCTCAATAACCCCAACGGCTACTCCTCTCAACCAACAGACATACTCGAACCAATTGCCAGTAAAATATACATACAAGCAAATAATGAAATCAAAATAGCGTCTATAAAAGCAATTGACAAAATGAAAATTATACAAACCAATTGATAAAATCAAAATATGATTTATACAACCAATTTGACTATAAATTCAACAGAAAAAATGTTGCACTTGATAACTCCATTCCAGCCAATCTCTACACACGACCCTAACCCAAACATGAGCCAAATGGATATAATCAGCACCCGGACATGCACCCTTGGTTGGATACGAACAACATCATGACTACGCACATAGGACACTAACTCACTCAACCCGATCCTGGCTACACCATTTCAATAAAAAAATCGTAGCAGAACCACCACAGCATTAAAAGAGAGTAGGATGTACCTGAGGAGTATGGGTCATGACTGAACGATGGATCAACGACCGATTGTATCCGACACTGCCTTGCGTCTCTGGACACGGACAGATCTTGAGTCAAGAATTCAGACTTCGACTGCGACTGATTTGAACAGAGCTGACGACGTCGAGCTATCGTCGAGGAGGTGGATCAATCGAATGTGAACAGTCAACCTGATTAATGTTCCACCGCTAACGTCGTTCTTGACAGGAGCTCGAACCTCAGTCAAACCGATTGACTCCGTTGTCGAGCAATCAATCTTGGATTCCGGAACAAAGAAGAAAGAATTTAATTAGGAATTTTAAACCAGATCGGTTCCACAATCCATATCTGAAGAAATTTAAGTGTCCGACTAGACTCACCGAGCGTCAAATTGCTAGATCGGAGGAGGCGACGAACACACGGAGGAGGAAGGAGAATGGATCCCGGAAGAAGGTGGCCGGAATAAGAGGATACGCCACCGAGAAGATCCAAAGCCATCGAGAAGAGAACGCCTAGACCGTTGTCGCCATAGAAGCTGGAGACTCGCCGAACAATCGCCTAATCATCATCGAGAATGGTCGTTCCACCACTGAAAAGATGACTGGAAGCCAACTCAGTCGCCGCTATGGGAGATCCATGCAGTCGAGCGCTGCCGTAAGCGATCGTGCGCTGCCTGAGAGGACGCGCCTCACCGTTGTCGTGATGGAGAAGCAGCCACCACTCATGAACCCTAGGCCAGGGTGGCACCGCTTTTCATCGGAGGAGGGTGGTGTCGCTGAGTTATGATGTCGCCAACGGAAGGAGGAGAGCCGCCGCAGCCATGACCGGCTTCTTCAAGACTGGAGTTAGGGTTAGGGTTTGGACACAATTTGGGGAAGAAAAAGAAATTGGGAGAGAGGAGCTCTCGGCTTCCAGGAAAAATTAGAATGATTTTTGTCATTCTCTCTCCTCTCACTGTTATATATACAGAGAGGAAAAATTAGGTGTTACGACTCGCTCCCGAATAACCGGACACGAGTCGGACACGCCCAGCCTTCGTCGTTAGACACGACGAAGTAAGCTGTACCAAACTAAGGAAATCTAACCAGATAACCATAAATGTATACAATCACAGTATCTACATACGATCCCAGAAGATCACCATAATCCATAATTCTATGTATATAAATGTACGAGTCATCAAGAGTGAAATGTACTATGTATTCTAAAACAATATCTAAGAGTAAAGCTAACATTCTAAACCTGAAACCTCAGGCTAAGTCATGACCCATCCTGCTCAGCTAAGATCCTGGGCTCTGGCACATATGGTAGAATGGTATCCTGCAAGCATACCTGCAACTTATCCAGTCAGGAGCGGAGCAAAGTACAGTTCGAGGTAATGAACAAGAACATGATATGAAAATGAGTACAGGAGAACATGAACTATAAAGTACAGGAAAAGAACATGAAGGTACATGAATGTAAGTACAGAAAATAAAGTACAGGAATATAACTATGAACCTGAAGTACAAGACATGACAAGTGCACTATGTTTGAAATACAAATAGCTCATGTGACCGGCTGGGGGTAAGCACATGAAAGTACATGAATGGTACGACTTAGGGCCCGCGTGCACGATGCGAGGCCTAAGCTAGACACATGAGTCTAGTAACCGGGATTGGTCACATGGCTAGTGTATTTCTCCACCCGACGCAAGTAAGTACAAGAACATGAGTACAGGAGTACAGGAGTATAGGGTACATGATATCGTGTCATGACGTATCACAAGCAAGAGTACAAGAATGTAAATGCACAAAACCATAGAAAAGTACTTGCCTTTGCTCCGGGAAGATCGGGAATAGGGAGATAGTAATCTCTATGTCCACCTGAATTTGATAATGTGTACAAGTTGGTTAAGTTCTAATACTACACCAGCTATTCAGGTTTTAACTAAATAATCTAATTATTTATCAAGTCACCATTTACTATTAAGAAGCTAACTTTTAGGTTAAGATAGTAATTTAGGGTATAGGTGACTACTTAATAAAATGATACCAATTTACATATATCATCCAACTATTTACTGTAAGAAAATTTCTAATATTATTATAAAATAGATGCCAACAATCTTACTCAACCCAGAGTAGGGTATTTATATAAGTTAATGACTACTAATTACCTAATGGTTAACAGGAAATGCAAAATATCAAGAAGTGATAGGATTTTAGAATTAAGTCACAAAATAAATGAGGTCACCAATATACTCTACAAGTTAAGATTTTTAATAGACTGCTTCTAGCAACACAAGACCAACTTCAAATTGTATCAACTCTAACATAACCTTATTGCTACTAGTTGTAGAGCCTAAAAATCAAGTTGTGCCTTCAATATACTGATCAGTGATCAAGTTGTGCCCCAAAAGTCTACTTGCGCCACTAATATGAAGTAGACTGCGCCATCGATCAGATTGCGCCTGATATCAGACTGCATCCAATCTTTTTGCGCCAAAGCTTATGTGGCATCTGACACTTAATGGTCATCATTACCTGACCATACTGACGACTGATACAACAGAGAACGAGAAAAATCTCTTTGAATCCCGTGAAGTGTGCCGTTCAAGAAAAAGTTGGTGGACAGCTGTCCTGTACATTTTGTGAGTTGCGCCCAGGCGCAATCTAAACAAAATCCTTAGTTGCGCCTGGGCGCAATCTGAATGACTTTTACTCAGAAGCTGCCACGTGTGTAGGCGCAGCTCAAATCAAGCGCAGGTTGACTTGTTGACTGAAGCTCGCGCAACCTAAAAAAGTTGAGACAACTTACATTCTAAAGCAGGATGACGTAGCGCATATGCCACTAATCTCTCAAGACGTCTCTACTATCCTGTACACGATCACGCGCATCTTAATCATATGATGCCACGCGTCTAAATACAGTTAGTACACGATTGACAACTGAATAGAAGTTGGCGCAACAGGAGGTTGGCACAATCCAGTATGGCACAATCCAGCCTCGCGCACATCAGAATAACTGCTAAAACAATTATTTCCTAAACTCTATAAATAGAGTTTCCAATCATCATCAAAGGGAGGACTCTTGCAAAATTGCTGCTGTATTCTCCAGAGGCTACAGTCTTCAAGTTTACATAGTCCAAGGGATAAAGTGATCGTCTTCTGATCAGATTCCTAAAGTTGTACTTCCCCAGAATTTATTGTACTTTGTACTCTTTTACAAGTTTGGAATAAAACAAATTTTTATTTTGTTTTTCGCAAACAAAATGGCGACTCTGCTGGGAACGACTTTCTCCTTCGACGAAAAAGTGACAACTCAATGTGACATTGCGTCGATCGGCAAGACGCAGAAGACTCTGGTTGTTCAAGTCAACCAGACGGCCTACGAGAACATGATCAACACCAAGAGCAACAAGTACGCAGTGGCTATTGCCAAAAACAGGGCTGTGTGGACTCCTAAATCCCCTACAGTCGCTGTTGCCCAGGCACAAATTGAGTGCTCGATGATCAAGCTGCAATCCGCCTCAGTGGCTCCAGTACAGCCTGTTTCTGTTGCTAAGGCACAATCTGCTCCCTCTGCTGCCCATGTACAGTCTATCAAAGTTGCTGCCAAGGCGCTACCAATAGTCCGTAGGACTATGGCGCAACCCAAGCAATCTGCTACTCCGGCGCAACTTAAGGGAACTAGTCTTTTGGCTATACCCTCTTCTGATTCTCAAGTTCGGAACTTAGAGAATTCATGTCATAGTGCTAACACTAGACAGAACAAAGAAAAAAGTCCTATGGTATTTTCTCAATTGGCACAATCTATGCCTAAAATGATCGTATAGCAAAACAAAAAAAAATGCTTCTTAGCTAACCCTGTTCAAAATAAAGGAAAGTACCCTTTGGTCTTTCCTCAAACTTCCCTGGTTTATGACTTAGAGGAAGATGTATCAGATTCTATTCCTGTAAACAGAGGTCCTCGGATCCCTGATACTGGAAAGAATACTGATCACAGAGGTATCTTGCCTACTCCTATGGGGTCTGGCCAAGATCTTCCTACCTTACAAATTTTAAGATCCAAACAAGAAAAATTGAAGGTATCACAAACAGAGACACCAGGAGCAGAATTTTTAGATTTACGCGCTTATCTCAATAGGCGTCAAACAATATCAGCTTTGGCAAAATGTAAGAACCCTATGCCAAAGGCCAATCTGCATCAAAAGCTAAAGTTTGAAAAGAAAGACCCTTCTACCTATGCTAATGAGTTGGGTACATCTTTGTACACTCAAGGAACCAAACACCTGAAGAATAGGAGACATGTTCCTAACATCATTAAGGAATATGTCCCTCCGACTTCTTCTCGTCCTGTGGTTGTAACTGATCTCCGGCAACGTCTTACACAAAGACGGGAAACTACGGGAATATTTTCCTCACCTCCAAATCGCGCTTCAAATCGCCATTGCCTACATGAAGTTGTCATCAACTGTTGTTGCCAATCGGCTCGACGATCTGTCTTCGATCGTCTGAACTATGCTTCAACTCCTGAGCATATAATAGAAGACGAAGATGAACTATTATATGCTTCTGTTAACATGACTTCTCAAGGCACTGGGGGTGGGAAACGTCCAAGACGTAATGCATCCCGTAATCCTAGTCAACAATACTTAGACCGGATCCATGCATCCAGTGAAGGTGTCTTTTAATACACAAGATCAAGAAATCGATATTTGATCCAAGGTGTCTTTAATCAAGAAGATCTCCCTATCACCCATATGGGAGAGGACTCTCTTTCAGAGTTTGATGCAGATAGTGAAAGTTCTGAACAAACTATCTCGTCAATAGCTGCAAGAGAAGTGACGACATATACCATCACAGAAGATCAAGATGCCTCTACATCAATCAGCCAAGAGCAACGAATTATTGTATTAGAAGAAAAATTGAAAACCATGGCAGAAATGGTTGCATGCATGCACACTATAATGGTAGCTCAACATACAGTGCCTCCGATTGTAAATCCTGTTACAAATCCGGAGCTTATAACATCTTTTGTACCTGTTAGTCTGGAGGTACCGGCCCCTCAGGTTGCTTCTGTGCAAAGTCAAGCTGATCCAAGTCAGTCTGGTGCTGGGGGTGGTAATTACCATGTTGTTCCTCCTCCTAACACTCCTAACCAGCCCACCAATTCTCAAACATCAGGGGATGCTAATGAGGCTGTAAAACTCTTACGCACTCAGTTTGAGACCTTCAAGCAGAAGGATGGCCTACAAAGATTGGGCATCAAGCAACCATATCCTACAGAGTGGAAGGAAGTTCCATTTCCTCCTAAGTATAAACTTCCAACCATTACGCTGTTTGATGGTAGCACTTCTCCAAGTCAGTACATCAATCATTTCGAAGTGATGACTGATCAATTACAGCCAAATGATGCTCTCCTTACCAGAGTGTTCGTCGGTTGTTTAGCCGGTGTAGCATATGACTGGTATCGTAGCTTACCTGATGGTTGTATCACTTCTTTTGCCGGTTTCAAACAAATATTCTTGGAACGATTTTATGAGGGAGTCAATGACATGACAATATCTGCCCTCATTAAAATTAAACAGAGGCACAATGAATCTACATTGTGCCTCTGTTTCAAACAAATATTCTTGGAATGATTTTATGAGGGAGTCAACGACATGACAATGTCTGCCCTCATTAAAATTAAACAGAGGCACAATGAATCCACAGAGAGTTTTATTGAAAGATTTCACCGAGAGGCACTCAAAATGCCTTTAGGTACTCCATCTACTGTAACAATAGACACTTACAAATTAAACTTGTTGCCTATTATCAGTATGTGGACGGGATCTACACAATTCCAGGATTGGCCTTCTTTTATTGTTAATGCAAAGGCGTCAAAAGTGAGTGCTGAAAAGTTCAAGCAGTTAGGAGTCCAGATGACTCACCCTAACCAAGATGAACATTCTACACCTGAGGGTAGTAATCGCCAGAATAATCGTAAGAATAAAGAAACATTGGCCATTAATCGTAAAGGAAAAGAGTCTTTGGCTGTCAATGTTACTCAGATGGCATCCACCCCATCAGCACCATTATAAAAGTCAACTCGTCCAAAAGAAGAGTATTCTTTCGACGAAGATGATACGTTGAGCATCTTCGATTGCTTAATCAAAAGCAATAAGCTTCAGCTTCCAGAGGCAAAGTGACCAGAAGAAGTTGGTAAAACCGAACACCCTAAATACTGTATTTATCACAGATTCATAGGGCATCCAACCAGAGCATGTTATGTGCTTAAAGGCAAAATCCAAGAGTTGTTCAACTCTGGAGCAATTACTCTACAGCAGGACGAGAAAACAGTGACTGCTAATGTGGTTTCTCTCCAATTTGGCAATTTTCCACCACAACTCGTACAAGATGGGACTGTCCCCATTCCAATGACTACTCTAGAAATTGTGAATATCCTACCTCCTCAAAATGAAGGTCTTGTTCCAATGACAACTGATAAAGGAGAGATTATGTGGATTTATCCAGATCTGTTTGCAGAATTTGAAATGCCTTCCTCTTCTAAACAAAAGAAGCATTCTAAGTCTAAATCAAAAAACTGCAATATGGTATCCTTTGAACCATTAACAGAAGAAAAAATCCTAATGGGCACTAGATCTGGGAAACCTTATCTTTGGAAGTATTCCAAAAATCAAGAAAACCCTGCTCTATCCCCGGATGTCTTCCTCCATCATTTTCTCCTGCTGAAGATACACCGTCTATATCTGAGCTAGTGGCCGAACCATATCCTCCTAAACCAACATCAGCAGACAAGAGAAAGCAACATATTCGCTTTGATAAAGCATTGAAAAAGTCATCATCTCTTGGACTTGAAAAGCCTTACAATTTTGACATATTGGCTCAATTGGCCAATACTCCAGCAAGATTGTCAATTTTTGAACTTTTACGTCTCTCAAAAAAACTCGTGAGACGTTAAGTGAAGCTTTGATGCAGGCTGACACTTGTTTAACTTTTCTCAAGAAGCCTGAAAAGGAGCCAGTCAGCTGTGCACATTATCATAGTGTATTTGAGTTAATACCCAATATCACTTTTACACAAGATGACATGTTGTTAGAAGACAATCGTCATGATCGTCCTCTCTATTTCACGGGATATATGGATACCATAAAAGTCGACCGTATTCTGATTGATCCCGGATCTGCACTTAGCATCATGCCAAAGTCCTTATTGGACGCTTTGAAAATTCTAATACATAATCTTTCTACAACTATTACTACCATCCTGGGATTCAATCAAGGAAGAAGTAAACCTTTGGGGAAGATACGCCTAAAACTTCAAATTGGCAATCTTCGTACAAAGGTAACTTTCTATGTTATTGACAATCATGGCTCGTACAATGCTTTATTGGAAAGGCCATTCATCCATGAACATAATATTGTACCCTCTACACTCCACCAATGCTTCAAATATGTGGATAGTAATGGAGAAGTCCAAAAAAAATTGCAGATCTGAATCCTTTCAAAGGGGTTGAAGCATATTGCAATGATTTTCGTATGTACAAAGAGGAATTCATGAAGGTGGTACAAGCAATAGACACAGATGAAGAACAAAAGAGTATATTTAATGATACTCTGGTGATTCCAGTCAAGGAACGTACCTCATGTCCTCAGTCTTCCCAACCACTGACTATTTATCTACCTTCCTATGAGAAGCGACCTAAAGGTGATAGTCAGGAACAAAGGGAGCTCACCTCTTCTGAGCCGCTTGTAATCGATCTTCGTCGCAAGAAGCTCCCTTTTCCTTCTCGTTCTTCTTCTCCCCCTCTTGTCATCAATCTGACTAAGCCTACTAAGGCTAAAGTCCCTATTGTAAATGATGGTATAAAGATCAATAAAGCACCTCCTTTGCAGTATACTGATGTCTTTTACTATACTCAGTGTTATTTGGATATGCTAGATAACTTTAAGCCACTTACAATAGAAGTCGTATCATCTCGACGAAATGTGGTATCACTGGATTCAATATAAGAGTCGTACTTCTTAGTACCGTCTCGAAAGAAAGATGAAAAGCCTACATTCTTCAACAAGAGAGAAGAACCAAAAATCATGCTATATAATGATGATAGAGATGATACAGGAAGGCTATAATTACGACGCTATAGTCTATAATCTAAAGCCATCATCCGTAAAATGGGCTATGATTTCAGAACAGGTCTCAACAATGGTAAAGGAAGGCGAACCCCTCTTCGTATTGCTATTCTAAAAGAAAAATCACAACAATACCACAGTAAAACGAAACGAGGACTAGGTTATATGTCACCACTTCCAACTCCAGAACCTTCTGAATCTGATGAAGAAGAACGTTCAAATTCTTCTGATTCTATCTCATAGGACTTTGATACCAGCATCGGTCATATCCATAAGGTAATAGTATCTTCTAATATGGTGTCCGCCGAATTCTCAGAAGACGACGAAAGTGACATTGAAGAAGCTCCTGAAATAGATCCTTGGATACAAAGAATGGACAATCAGTAGAAACTTCATTTTGAACAATGAGAACCACCTACTGAAGACCAACTGGTCCAAGTAGATATTGGAGAGAAAGGTGTATCACGACCAATCTTCATCAACAAAAATCTCTCAGAAGATGATAAACAAGAGTTACTTCACCTTATTCGTGAATACATTGATGTCTTCGCCTGGAGTTACGAAGATATGCCAGGATTAGATCCTCAAATTGCAACTCATAAGCTTAACATCTTACCGAATGTCAAACCGGTCAAACAACAACAACGGTGATTCAAGCCTGAAATGATGGATGTAATTGATGATGAAGTCAAAAAGCTTATAGATTGTGGCTTTATTAGAGAGGAACAACATCCTGACTGGGTGGCCAATGTCGTCCTTGTCCAGAAGAAGACTGGAAAGGTTTGAGTTTGCATAGATTTTCGGGATCTCAATGATGCTTGCCCCAAAAACGAATTCTCTCTCCCAATTACTGATGTTATGATTGACAATACATGTGGATTCGAACGAATTTCTTTTATGGATGGGTTTTCTGGATATAATCAAATTCGGATGAATCCTGAAGATGAGAAAAATACTTTGTTTCGTACTCCTCGGGGTGTGTACTGTTATACGGTCATGCCGTTTGGCCTTAAGAATGCATGTGCAACTTACCAGCGGGCTATAAGCACTATATTTCGAGATCATTTGTGAAAGACTGTCGAATGCTATGTTGACGATATTGCTGTCAAAAGTTATCTCAAAGAAGATCACATTCAAGATTTAAGAACTATCTTCAATCTAATGTGCCAGCATCAACTCAAGATGAACCCCACCAAGTCTTTCTTGGGTGTCTCTAGTGGTAAGTTTCTCGGCTTCGTCATTACCTCTAAGGGTATACAGGTCGATCCCGAGAAGATCAAAGCCATTCAAGAGATGCGTTCTCCACACAACCTAAAAGAGCTACGAGGATTCCAAGGTCGACTTGCGTACATCAGGCGGTTCATTTCAAATTTACCTGGACATTGTAGACCCTTTTACTCACTTAATGAAGAAATGTGTGTCTTTCGTTTGGACGGAAGAATGTCAACGAGCATTTGATGATATAAAGCGATATTTAATGATCCCACCGGTTCTCGTACCACCGATCTCAGGGATACCCTTCTTAATGTATGTCCGAGCAATAGATCATTCATTGGGAGCTTTGTTGGCTCAGAAGAACAAGGAAGGTCATGAACAAGCCATCTACTATCTCAGCCGAACAATGATTGGAGCTGAACATCGTTATAGTCCAGTGGAAAAGGAATGTTTAGCCATAATGTTTGCTGTTCAGAAGACAAGACATTACGTCATAGGTCAAACTATCCATCTCATATCCCGGGTCAATCCTCTTCGAGTCTTAATGAAGAAGCCAAGCACACTCAATTCTAGGCTTGCCATATGGGCCATATTACTAGCACAATATGATATGGTTTATGTTCCTCAAAAATCTGTGAAAGACCAAACACTTGCTGACTTCTTAGCAGCTCATCTCGTCCCTGAAACATCTAAACTCTATGATAAGATTTCGGACGAGACATTGGAATCAAATATGATCTTAGAAGAATTTCCTACTTGGAGGTTGTTCTTTGATGGAGCTTCTAGAATTGGACCTGGAGGGACTCTCGTAGATGGATTAACTATTCAAAGGGCCTATTCTTTAGACGAATCATGCTCCAACAATGTGGCAGAATACAATGCTTTGCTCATTGGACTTCAATTAGCCAAACAATTGAATATTGAATATCTCGAAGTATATGGTGACTCTAAGTTGATTGTTAATCAGGTTAGAGGCATATATGAAGTCCGACATCAAGATCTGGTACCATACCATGAAGCAGCAACCAGAATAGCTTCTTCATTCAAAGGATTCTTCATCGAACATGTACGTCGCGTATGCAATACAGAACCTGGTGCTTTAGCTAACTTAGCTGCAGTATTGGCAGTTCCAGTCAAAAGACAACAAATGGTGGTTATCTCTAATAGAGAATTATTTTGTGTTGAAAACAATCACAACATTGAATTCAACAACCTAACTGAAGTCAATGTCATTAATGAAGACTGGAGGATACCTTTCATTGATTTTGCAGTATATGACATATTGTCAGAAGATTCTAAAGAAGCTACAAGTATCCGTCGTCGATCACTTCGATTCTATTATAATCATACTACTAAGACATTGTATCGAAGAACTTTTGATGGATTACTCTTGAGGTGTCTCGCTGGTGGTGAAGCAAAGCAGATATTACGTGAAGCTCATGATGGTGTTTGTGGAGCACATCAACCTGGTCCTAAACTACAGGATCGTATCCGACGTATGGGCTACTACTGGCCTTCTATGGTATCAGATGCTATTGATTATGCAAGGAAATACCGTGTATGTCAAATCCATGCAGATTTTATTCACCAACCATCGAAATTTCTTCATCCAACTGCAGCCTCATGGCCTTTTGAAGCTTAGGGCATGGATATAATTGGCCCTATCAATCCTTCTTTATCTAAAGGGCATCGGTTCATCTTAGCTATAATCGATTATTTTTCCAAGTGGGCGGAAGCTATACCTTTGGCTGAAGTAAAAACTAGTAGTGTCATCAACTTCATTAAACATCATGTGATATATAGATTTGGTGTCCCTCGCCGAATCATTCATGATAATAGGCCATAATTCGTCAGCCAGAAGTTTCATAGGTTCTGTGATGACAACAGAATCAATAATGTTGCCTCAACAGCCTATAATCCTTCGGCTAACGGGTTGGCTGAGGCATTCAACAAGACCATTATCAAACTCCTTAAAAAGTTTGTCTCTATTAACAAACGTAATTGGAGTGATAAACTTGGAGAATGTTTATGGGCATATCACACTACTGTCCGTAACCCCACAGGTTGTATACCTTTTTCTCTGGTATATGGATGTGAAGCAGTACTACCTTTGGAGATTCAAATTCCATCATTACGAATCGCCATTGCTAATGAGCTTACTACAGACAATAATGATCGTCTTCGGCTTCAGGAATTGGAGGCGCTTGATGAGAAAAGGTTATTAGCTCAACAACACATCGAACTTTATCAGGCACAAATTTCAAAAGCTTTCAATCGTAAAGTCAGAGTGCGAACATTTCAAGAAGGCGAGTTGGTTCTTACAGTCAGACGTCCTATGACTATGACACATATGAGCAAAGGCAAGTTCGAGGCAAAATAGGAAGGACCATATGTGATAAATAAAGTCTTTTCTAACGGAGCCTATCAATGGCAAATTTCTCAAAAAATATTATATATGAAGACGAAATGTACTTTATTTTCAGAAACATGATGTAAATAAAAGTTTTTTTTATTCAAAAGCAGAATTGAATTACATAATATTAAGGATACGGAGGAGGCCCTGATCCTTCATGATTAAATACATAGTTCGCCAACAGTTCAAACATCTCATTGTCTGAACTCACAAAGAACTTGCAGGCAGCCATCCTCAATGCCTCTTCTTCGGCAGTCTTCTCAGGCTCTACTAGCTTGGAAATCAAGCCCTCTCCTGGTGCGGGAACAGTTGAGCCTTCACCCCTATCTTTCTGAGGAGGTACTGAAGACTCAGCAGGTGGTGTCTTAGTCTTCCCTTCAAGCTTCGGGATGAGCAAATCTTTGGAGGACATTTTGTACAGAAAAGAAAAAAAATGACGATATCTACGAAAGTTTTGTTCTATTTTATAGACAAAACAATCAGATAGTCAATCTCGAGAAGTGATGCGACTTTTTGGAAGAAGCCCAACTGTTCGTTCATTTGTAACTGTTCATTCATTTATAACTGTTCGTGACTTTCCATTCATTTTCAGTGTCCTTATCTCGAAAATTGAAATGATCGTTCACTTTTCCTCATGAAAGTTCACATTCTCTATACTTTTGAAATTCTGCATTACATCAGCAACTTGTTATCCACATTTTTTCTTGATTCTATGTTTCTTATCACCACATCAAAATCAAATCATAAAGAAGAAAAAAAATTATCCTTTATTTTTTTTTTAAAAACATATATACATCTTGATGAAAATCTATTACATCTCGAATTTTCATTCTAAATGAAGGTCTATTACATCTTTGGATCTTCCCATTGATAATGAAGATCTATTACATCTTTGGATCTTCTTATTTGTTGGTGGCAATTCCTTGTCGTCTCGACCCGAAGCAACGAGCTCGACAATGGAATCAACTCTGGTCTTCTCTCTCAGAAAGAATAGAGGAGAACCACAGAGTACAGCAGCCCAAAGATGAGCTGTTGTCAATACAACTGGTGGGAGGAGACTGCCCGCCAGGAGAACTAGGAACGAGATTACCCTTCTGATCTGATTCCTAATTCTGTCTCTCCACCATCCAACTCTCATGTATACAGTCTCTTCCTACCATCTGAGGAAGACCCTTCTTAACATGAAGAGTCCTGAGCTGTCTGATTTGAGTGTCAAAACCATATGAGCTGTCTGATGTGGATGTCAAAAGAGTGTTCTCTGCAACATCCAAATCACCAATACCAGTTCTGAAGAAGCTTGCTAACCAAATCCCTGCAAATATCAATAAAACATGAGAACTTAGCAGAATCTATCAGCAGCATTGTGCCTACAAACTGGCGTACATCAGTATGCACCTACAAACAGGCGCACATCAGCATTGTGCCTACAAACTGGCGTACATCAGTATGCACCTACAAACAGGTGCACATCAGTAATGTGCCTACAAACAAGCGCACATCAGTATGCGCCTACAAACAGGCACACATAAGTAATGCGCCTACGAATAAGCGCATATCAGCACTGAACATTGATCGAACAGGCGTATAACAAGCAATACGTGCATCTGATCAGAACTAAACACTGGGCCACAGTGTGCGTCTATTCTCAGAAATAGTTAGCACACATCAATAAGTGTCTACAACATGCAGATTAATATTTGTCTCCAGAAGTGGTGCGAAAGAAAAGTACTCATACTATTGATTTTTCATCTAGACTTACCAATTTTTTAAGACACAACATGCAAGCAAATAGTGTCAGAATGAAGTGGCACAAGTGAAGCCTTGTGGGAAGACATTGGTTTTGAGAAAGTATGAATGGTTCGTTCATTTCTGAATGTCCTTTTTAAAGAGGATAAAAATGAGATCGGTGCGTTGTTCTAGGATTCTATTCTGGGAAAGAACTAAAAATAGGCATCTAAAAGCGTGTAACGGCTGCCACGTGTTCTTCAGGAGAAACAGTAAAATGAAGAATCAGCTAAAAGAATATGTCCATGAGCACCATTCGAAGTCATATCCACACAATATCAGAAATTTTAAAAATTCATTTCATAAAGATAGGTGGACCCCTACAACCAAGGACAGAAAAAAAAAGAGGGTTCTGCCCAGAACATTATTTTTTGTCCTTGCCTTCATTAGTCTGACGAAGGGTGGCATCCAACTCTTGCATGGTGCAGATCCCCGAGCGACGCATCAGGTTGAGAAGTCCTTCTGAATTGGTATGCTCCTCAGAGGATGATCCGCCACTCGAATGATTGAAGACTGACAGAGTTAAACCGAAACAGTCCAGAAAATTTACTGCCCTCAAAGCTGGGTCAGCCTCCAACAAAAAGGATGTAGGCACAATATCTTGTCTCGTTTCAGGAGACTTGGTTGTGGTGTCAGCCTTGGTCTCCATCTCTTTCTTCTTGGGGGCCATTGAAGAACATAAGTGAAGATCAAAGTACGGAGATCAACTACATATATATCAGCAAATTGACTCTTCGTATTCCTCATGGGAAATTGAAAGAAATCAATAAAATTCTGGAAGACGAAGAAAAGATTGAATATTTTCGAGAAAGGTATTTAATCATGATGACCGAGCAGGAGACCGGCGCAACCTGACTTAGTCAAACTTTTATAAATTTAAAGTATTCCAAAACTTTACAATGTCTTCAAGTTTTGAAAACTTTGAAGGGGGTCTTGTAGAGCCTAAAAATCAAGTTGCGCCTTCAATATACTGATCAGGGATCAAGTTGCGTCCCAAAAGTCTACTTGCGCCACTATTATGAAGTAGACTGCGCCATCGATCAGATTGCGCCTGATATCAGACTGCGTCCAATCTTTTTGTGCCAAAGCTTACGTGGCATCTGACACTTAATGGTCATCATTACCTGACCATACTGACGACTGACACAACAGAGAACGAGGAAAATCTCTTCGAATCCCGTGAAGTGTGCCGCTCAAGGAAAAGTTGGTGGACAGCTGTCATGTACATTTCGTGAGTTGCGCCCAGGCGCAATCTAAACAAAATCCTTAGTTGCGCCTGGGCACAATCTGAATGACTTTTACTCAGAAGCTGCCACGTCTGTAGGCGCAGCTCAAATCAAGCACAGGTTGACTTGTTGACTGAAGCTCGCGTAACCTAAAAAAGTTGAGATAACTTACATTCTAAAGCAGGATGACGTGGCGCACATGCCACTAATCTCTCAAGACGTGTCTACTATCCTGTACACGACCACGCGTATCTCAATCATACGATGCCATGCGTCTAAATACAGTTAGTACACGATTGACAACTGAATGGAAGTTGGTGCAACAGGAGGTTGGCACAATCCAGTATGGCACAATCCAGCCTCGCGCACATCAGAATAACTGCTAAAACAGTTATTTCCTGAACTCTATAAATAGAGTTTCCAATCATCATCAAAGGGAGGACTCTTGCAAAATTGCTGCTGCATTCTCCAAAGGCTACAGTCTTCAAGTTCACATAGTCCAAGGGATAAAGTGATCGTCTTCTGATCAGATTCCTAAAGTTGTACTTCCCCAGAATTCATTGTACTTTGTACTCTTTTACAAGTTTGGAATAAAACAAAATTTTATTTTGTTTTTTACAAACACTAGTAGGCTACTCTCCTCCTGTTTACAGATTTATAAGTCGGTTAAGTTCTAAACAAAACCAATTTCTATCATTTGTTTGTTTAAACAAAAGCTCTAATTAATTTTTCAGAACCTAGCTATCTATTAGATATGAGTTTGTACTAACCTGGTATGGTTGGTGAAGATATTAGTTACTAACTTGTTTTACAAAATAAACTTTTCCATTTATATCTAATATAGAAAATACCATGAATTTAATAGATACTTATATAGGACATAAATGCCAGGTTGAATAGAGTTATTCTATAATTAAACTCTTAACCAAAATACCACAGGTCTACTATGATTGCACCAGCTACTGGGATTATATCCAGAAATCTCAATCTTCATAATCTTAAAGAAACAAGATTACAGAAACGAAATCTACTACTAAAATTGCTTTAACCAACTCAGCCATAGGAGCAGCTCATCAATCCTGCCGTAGAAGTAAAATCAAAGTCTACTACTAACCCAATGATTCGAACAATCTGACACAAACCAGCTTCCTTGTAGATGACTCCAGCATTCAACCCAATTCCAAATAGTTCAAATGCAAACAAGAATTTAGAAGCCAAAACACTAGGTCACAAACTGGTATAGTCTAACACCCATCAATCTCCCCTATCTATAATCAGCCTGCACACAAGCTTAACCCCATACCATAATATTCAACGAATATGTAAGATTATTACAACTCAGTTTAAATACAGAAACAAGTGAGTTTCATTCAAAAATATTATACAGCAGATTGAACCTAAAATATTATTACTTAAGTAACCAAACTTCCACTCTGGCCGACTTCTAGTCTGCAACCCCCTGTCCTACTGCAAGGACACGACACTGTGTCACCCTTCAAACACGCACACGAACTATGGTCTGGACACGAACACCAAAAGACACAACAGCAACTCGGACACCAAATCGCATAATCATGAATCAACTTGCTAGATACGAACACACGAACACAGCCCGAACGAACACTGGATATAAGAGGAGCAATTCAAATTTGAAAGAAAATCATAACATCAGTAATAGGGCATAGGAAATTACCTAAAGATGAATCTAGTTGATCGAGGACACTCTTCCAAGGGTCGAATACAATTGGATCTGTGCAATCGATGGTAGTAACAAATCCCAGACAATTCGATCGGAAACAACCATACTACTTCCTGCAATTTAGTCATTCACAGAGAAGGACAACCAATCAAACGATTGATCGAAGAACAGATTGCTAGCCTCAAGCTCAACTGAAATATGTGGAGACTCACCGGTGATTTGGTTCAATCGGAGGAGGACATCGATGGAAGATCGAGAATGATCGTTATCACCGCCGCTCGTCATCGTTGGAGGAAGCTCGCGGTCGAGCTTCAAGAAGAAGGGAGGAAGCGCCACCGCGGACTCGGGGAGATCGTTCTCGAAGACGTCCCAGATCCGCTCACCAGAGAACAAGTGTGCGCATCATCGCCAAGCAGCGTCGTATACCCCTGGGAAGAGAGCTCACCGAGAAGATTGCCAGACCGCTGCTGGGGAAGGGGTCGATCCGCCGTCACCATGGAGCCTTCGTTGAGACGTACGCCGAAAAAGTAGTGTCGCTCGGGAAAGGTCACGTCGTCGCCGCCTGGAAGGAGTCGCCGTTCGGAGAAGACGTAAACCTTCGGTCGCCGTCGCTAGGAGGGAAGGTCGCTGGGCTCGCTACGCCGGAGAGATGAACGCCGCTCGCCGAAGAAATCTAGGGTTAGGGTTTCGATGGCGCTGGAAAAATTGGGGATAAGCGCTCTGTAATCGAGCGCCGAACAGAAATGAGTTCGAGAGAAATTCTCTCTCCTCAAATCGATTTTTGAAGAGAATGTGCACTTTGCACAAACCCCCCTCCCCCCTCCCCCCCCCCCCGCTCGAAAATTTTACAAAGAGCTAGAAAAAACTCAAAAAAACCCCTCCCCTTTTCGTTAATTACATAACTGATTGAAATCAGTTATAAAGTTTGTTAGGAGATTCAAAAGTTTTGGGGACCACTCAAATAGTTGGAACCAACTTTCAAATTTTAAAAAAAATATATGTATTCCTGCTTCAAATTTCTTCCCTCCCAAAAATACTCATAACTATATATTTATATAAAAGAATGAAGTATTTATTATTAAAAATTTAAATTTCACCAAAATTGGGAAAAGTGGAGTTACAAATCTCTCCCCCTTAAAAAATTTCGTCCTCGAAATTCGAAGACCCACAAAATAAATCTCAAAATCACCAAAGTTCAAACACAAGTCATTTATTGTATTTAAAATTTCTCAATACCAAAATACAATCAAACAAACAAACTTGGATAGTTGTCCCGCATTTCATCCTCACGCTCCCATATGGACTCTCCCGGAGAGTGATGTCTCCACATGACGCGGACAAGTAGAATAGTCTGGTTTCGCAGGCGCTTCTCCCTCCGGTCAAGGATCTCCACTGGCTGCTCCTCATAGGTCAAGCTCGGACCCACCTCTAGTTCTGAATAGTCCACCACATGGCTCAGATCTGGAATGTAATGTCGAAGCTAAGACACGTGGAAAACGTCATGCACTCACTCCAAGCTAGCTGGTAGTGCCAGTCGATATGCCACCTCGTCAATTCGTGCTGTCATGTCGAAAGGCCTGATAAATTTCGGACTGAGCTTCCCGCCTCTGCCAAAACTGATGACGCCCCTTGTCGGCGAGATCTTCAGAAACACTCTATCTCCAACCGTGAACTCCATTGACCGTCTGCTGTTGTCCACCCAGTGCTTCTGTCGATCCTGTGCAACTCTGCGACGCCTTGAGCCTTGAGGCCAAGTACTATAATTACACACAAGAAGTTGAAATAACACGATCTAACGACAATCAAGAATCAAATAAGCACGAGATAGAATGAAATTCCAATTACAACTTAGAGGAGCAAAATCATGAAGACACAATTATTAAGTACGATAAAAAATCGATAGTTTAACACAAGTGAACTAGGACACAATAGGAAAATCATGGTCAGATAGACATGATTTAAGATTGAAGTTTAGACAATGCACAAACGAAGTATGGAATCAAAATCAGGTAATGTATAATTTGAGGAATTCAATGATCTAACGATAAAATACTAAAGGGGGGGGGGTTAGCAAGGGTTGATTGAGGAAACGTACGAAATACTCAGGAGGTACAGTATCAAATCAGGATAACGTGCAAGGATCTGTGGTTCTCGAAAACCAATAATCATATGAAAAAGAAATACAGTCTCCATGATATACAAGAACATATAGATATTTGAAGTCACTTTACTTAGAATTCCTGCCCCGCCAGTGTATGTCTGGATGCAGTGAACTTTCGGTTCCATGACTTAAATAACAATATGTTACCGAATAACATATCAACTTTATTCATTTTCAAACAATTATCAACGAAGCAACTCAAAAGATCTAAATATGAAGAGTTTAGGACAAAGTCTCAATAATACCCGAAAACCTATGAATGTCTGAAATTACTTCGACTTGGAGTTCATTCCTCGCCAATGTACAGCTGGCTGCAGTGAATCCTCAGTCTCCATAATCCAGATAATGGCTTCAGTGAACAACTTCCACACTCTAGTAGGTCATCGAATAGTCTTCGAACTTTATCCATAGAAAATTTCGAGGAAGCAAAATGAGTTTTAATAGTCCAAGTCAAGAAGATGGTGAGGTTATCTGACTATTAGAATACAAGGGTTTATTAGGTACTAAGAGACGACAAGGGTTCCAATCAGTGAATAAAAAGGGCAACCAGGAAGATTTAAAATTTCAGACAGGGAGTGAAGTTTCAAATTATAACGAAATTTTAACTGATATCTGGAATGGTAACAAGATTCCAAATATGGGATATTATCCCGAAGGGATAACAGAGTCTCGAAGGATGAACTGAAGCAAGGCATCATATATAAGACAATATCGCAAAATAAGAATTAAATCGCGCATTGGAAACGAAGTTCAACAAAATCTCAAGTAACGACAAAATCTCGAACAGATCTCGAATGGGAAATGAAATCTCCAATAGTATACAAAGTCTCATTAGAACTAAAATATCAACAAAATCGTAGATAGAAAGTAATTCTCGAACAAGAAGCAAGGTCATGACTAGTGAGGAGAAATAGGGTATCAAGTAGAGAATAGGAAACAAGCATTGAATGGTGAGTATGAAACAAGCGAAATCTCAAATAGGAAATGAGATCAAATAAGGTCGTGAACAAAAAAAATTCTTGAATAGGAGGCAAAATCTCGAACGAAAGTAAGGTCCCGAATAGGAAACAGGATCTCAAAATCACAATTAGAAAACCAAATTTTAATAAAGCCTCGAATAGAAAACTGAAACGAGTAGGAAGCAAGATCGAAACAAAGTAGCGGACAACAACTCTCAAATCGAAGTCATGAATGGAAAACAAGTCTCATATAGAGAATGAGTCATAATCCCAAAATAGGGAAAGAAATCTTCAAACCTTCAAAGGAATCTTGAACAATATCTTAAATAAGACGAAGCTTAACATGGTTTCGAATGAGGATCATGGTTTCGAAATGAAATCTCGAGAAGCGATTAAAATCTCAATTAACACAAAGTTTGATAAATGAACAAAATTTGTAAATAGGAGCCATCACTAGGAAACAAGGTCAGGAATGATGAATATGCCAACGGTGTCGAATAATGAATTTCAAACAATTATCGATTTGGGGATCTGAAACAAGTTTATCGAAATAGGAAACGATATCTCGAAGTAAGTTTCGATATCAACAAAAGTTTCAAACAAGAAGTTTCAAGAATTGATCTAGGTGCTTTAAGGAATTTAAGGGAAGGCTGGATGGCTTGCGAACCAAGATACATGATTTTTCCAACCATGGAAAAGAAATCTTCTGTCTTCAGTCTGTCTTCAGTATTCCTTCGGAACTGGAATCACTTCAATTTCTTCAACTGTCCTATCGTAGGCTGGTCCTTGCGGTAGTGCTCCATGTGATTACTGAATCTGGAGAGGCGAATCCTTCTTCTGTAGTCCAATGCTCCTCGTGTTTTTTTGGACAGTGCGATCAACGATCTCCGAACAATCTTTGACTTGATGGGCAGACGATCCGTAGAACAAGCATGGCCACCGTGTTTTGTGGCTCTCCTCGAAGCGATGTCCTAGATGGCGGCAGAAAGAACAATTGGTCATTGTCTGAATCTGATGATACGATTGAAGAAACACTGTCTGAGTTTGATGACGCTTTACGGATCCACAGTAGTTGTTATCCCCGTCATAAGTCTTCATGTCCTTTATGAGATTCAACTTTTCGTCTCGTTTTATTGTCTGTGATACATTCTGGATCTCATGGCTGGTGGCTTCAGTCTTCAGAGGAGTCGCATCCTCCAAGTCTTGGATAATCTTCAGTGGCGGCTCCAGGTTCTCGATCTGCTTCTTGGTGCAGAATATGCGCTCGGTGTCGGAGAAGCCCAAGGATCCGAGAGTCTGGAAATCAGAAGTCCTTCCTGGCTTGGAGAGTGTATCCACAAGTCTGACTTGGAAAGGATGGCATGCTCCCTCTGGTTGTCAAGGGACTCTTCAAACGTCTCTGTCATCAACGTACTACCCATGGGGATAGTAGAGTGGTAGAAGGTAGTGGAAGCTCGAAACCCTCTTGTGTAGGTAGATCAACTGTTCTGGTGTCGTATGCTTTTGAACTATCCGAAAAACAAAAAACTGATAAAGTAACCTAGACCTAAAACAACAAATATTTATAGAATATCAATATACCCGATGTACCCGATTTCCTATGATGTGATCAAGTTTTTCTAGTTTAATCAAGTCCCCCAATAGTACTCTAATACCTAGGTACTATTAGGATAGACCTGCATGGGCCACCACTAAAAATATGTCACGACCCGCTCCCGAATAATCGAACACGAGTCGGACATGCCCAGCCTTCGTCGTTAGACACGACGAAGTAAGCTGTACCAAACTAGGGAAATCTAACCAGATAACCATAAATGTATACAATCACAACATCTACATACGATCCCAGAAGATCACCATAACCCATAATTTTATGTATATAAATGTACGAGTCATCAAGAGTGAAATGTACTATGAATTCTAAAACAATATCTAAGAGTAAAGCTAACAGTCTAAACCTGAAACCTCAAGCTAAGTCATGACCCATCCTGCTCAGCTAAGATCCCGGGCTCGGGCCCATATGGTAGAATGGTATCCTGCAAGCATACCTGCAACTTATCCAGTCAGGAATGGAGCAAAGTACAGTTCTAGGTAATGAACAAGAACATGATATGAAAATGAGTACAGAAGAACATGAACTATAAAGTACAGGAAAAGAACATGAAGGTACATGAATGTAAGTATATGAAATAAAGTACAGGAATGTAACTATGAAGCTGAAGTACAAGACATGACAAGTGCACTATGTTTGAAATACAACTAGCTTATGTGACCGGCTGGGGTTAAGCATATGAAAGTACATGAATGGTACGACTTAGGGCCCGCGTGCACGATGCGAGGCCTAAGCTAGGCACATGAGTATAGTAACCGGGATTGATCACATGGCTAGTGTATTTTTCCACCCGACGCAAGTAAGTACAAGAACATGAGTACAGGAGTACAGGAGTACAGGGTACATGATATCGTGTCATGACGTGTCACAAGCAAGAGTACAAGACTGTAAATGCACAAAACCATAGAAAAGTACTTGCCTTTGCTCCGGGAAGATCGAGAATAGGGAGATAGTAATCTCTATGTCCACCTGAATTTGATAATGTGTCCAAGTTGGTTAAGTTCTAATACTACACCAGCTATTCAGGTTTTAACTAAATAATCTAATTATTTATCAAGTCACTATTTACTATTAAGAAGCTAACTTTTAGGTTAAGATAGTAATTTAGGGTATAGGTAACTACTTAATAAAATGATACCAATTTACATATATCATCCAACTATTTACTGTAAGGAAATTTCTAATATTATTACAAAATAGATGCCAACAATCTTACTCAACCCAGAGTAGGGTATTTATATAAGTTAATGACTACTAATTACCTAATGGTTAACAGGAAATGCAAAATATCAAGAAGTGATAGGATTTTAGAATTAAGTCACAAAATAAATGAGGTCACCAATATACTCTACAAGTTAAGATTTTTAATAGACTGCTTCTAGCAACACAAGACCAACTTCAAATTGTATCAACTCTAACATAACCTTATTGCTACTAGTAGGCCACTCTCCTCCTGTTTACAGATTTATAAGTCGGTTAAGTTCTAAACAAAACCAATTTCTATCATTTGTTTGTTTAAACAAAAGCTTTAATTAATTTTTCAGAACCTAGCTATCTATTAGATATGAGTTTGTACTAACCTGGTATGGTTGGTGAAGATATTAGTTACTAACTTGTTTTACAAAATAAACTCTTCCATTTATATCTAATATAGAAAATACCATGAATTTAATAGATACTTATATAGGACATAAATCCCAGGTTGAATAGAGTTATTCTATAATTAAACTCTTAACCAAAATACCACAGGTCTACTATGATTGCACCAGCTACTGGGATTAGATCCAGAAATCTCAATCTTCACAATCTTAAAGAAACAAGATTACAGAACCGAAATCTACTACTAAAATTGCTTTAACCAACTCAGCCATAGGAGCAGCTCATCAATCCTGCCGTAGAAGCAAAATCAAAGTCTACTACTAACCCAATGATTCGAACAATCCGACACAAACCAGCTTCCTTGTAGATGACTCCAGCATTCAACCCAATTCCAAATAGTTCAAATGCAAACAAGAATTTAGAAGCCAAAACACTAGGTCACAAACTGGTATAGTCTAACACCCATCAATCTCCCCTATCTATAATCAGCCTGCACACAAGCTTAACCCCATACCATAATATTCAACGAATATGTAAGATTATTACAACTCAGTTTAAATACAGATACAAGTGAGTTTCATTCAAAAATATTATACAGCAGATTGAACCCAAATATTATTACTTAAGTAACCAAACTTTCACTCTGGCCGACTTCTAGCCTGCAACCCCCTGTCCTACTACAAGGACACGACACTGCGTCACCCTTCAAATACGCACACGAACTATGGTCTGGACACGGACACCAAAAGACACAACAGCAACTCGGACACCAAACCGCATAATCATGAATCAACTTGCTAGATACGAACACACGAACACAGCCCGAACGAACACTGGATATAAGAGGAGCAATTCAAATTTGAAAGAAAATCATGACATTAGTAATAGGGCATAGGAAATTACCTGGAGATGAATCTAGTTGATCGAGGACACTCTTCCAAGGGTCGAATACAATTGGATCTGTGCAATTGATGGTAGTAACAAATCCTAGACAATTCGATCGGAATAAACCTTACTACTTCATGCAATTTAGTCATTCACAGAGAAGGACAACCATTCAAACGATTGATCGAAGAACGGATTGCTAGCCTCAAGCTCAACTGAGATATGTCGAGACTCACCGGTGATTTGGTTCAATCGGAGGAGGACATCGATGGGAGATCGAGATTGATCGTTATCACCGTCGCTCGTCATCGTCGGAGAAAGATCGCGGTCGAGCTTCAAGAAGAAGGGAGGAAGCGCCACCGCGGACTCGGGAAGATCGTTCGTCGAGGACGTCCCAGATTTGCTCACCAGAGAACAAGTGTGCGCATCATCGCCAAGCAGCGTCGTATACCCCTGGGAAGAGAGCTCGTCGAGAAGATTGCCTGATCGCTGCTGGGAAAGGGGTCGATCCGCCGTCACCATGGAGCCTTCGCTGAGACGTAGGCCGAAAAAGTAGTCGGCCACCGTCGCTCGGGAAAGGTCACATCGTCGCCGCGTGGAAGGAGTCACCGTTCGGAGAAGACGTAAACCTTCGGTCGCCGTCGCTAGAAGGAAAGGTCGCCTGGCTCGCTACGCCGGAGAGATGAACGACGCTTGCCGAAGAAATCTAGGGTTAGGGTTTCGATGGCGCTGAAAAAATTGGGGATGAGCGCTCTGTGATCGAGCGCCGAACAGAAATAAGTTCGAGAGAATTCTCTCTCCTTAAATCGGTTTATGAAGAGAATGTGCACTGTGCACCAACCCCCCCCCCCCCCCCCGTCCCCCCCTGTCCCCCCTCCCCCCCCGCTCGAAAATTTTACAAAGAGCTAGGAAAAAACTCAGAAAACCCCCTCCCCTTTTCGTTAATTACATAACTGATTGAAATCAGTTATAATGTTTGTTAGGAGATTCAAAAGTTTTGGGGACCACTCAAATAGTTGGAACCAACTTTCAAAATTTAAAAAAATATATGTATTCCTGCTTCAAATTTCTTCCCTCCCAAAAATACTCATAACTATATATTTATATAAAAGAATAAAGTATTTATTATTAAAAAATTTAAATTTCACCAAAATTGGGAAAAGTGGAGTTACATTAGGGTAAGTTTACACTTAAGCCCCTCTACTCTAAATGAAATTGTAAATAAGCTACAGATTTTTTTAGGAATTAGTTTAGGGATGTTAGAGAATTTGTTAGGGAGTGGGGACCATTTCAATTGGTTGTAACAACCTAAAAATTTCTTCCAAAATCATAAATTCGAATTTCCCTCCAAAAATAGTTATTGAGGATTTATTCTTCAAAATAAACAAAACAATCATTAATCAAAAGATAAATTTACAATTTTTTGAAAATTGAAAAAAAGTGGAGTGACACATATGCCAAAAAGGATGTAGTCTCTATAATATTCAAAAATTGTTTGTATATATGAAGTCACTTTACCGAGAACTTATGTCTCGCCAGTTTGTAGCTGGCTGCAGTAAACCCTTGGTTTCGTGACTCAACTATGATATGATATTGTCACCCTCGAAACCAGAATACTGGAGAGCGAGAGACAGACACAGCCAGCTATGTATATTGAAGTGCAACCCACCTCACCATACGGTCACGACTGTCTAGATGCATGAGGGTTTATCTACAAGCCATTAGTCTATTATGGTCAAGAACAAGCCTAGTATCTCAATCTCAAGCAAACAAATAATTGTTACAAGATGTTAGATCATCAGACATACAAGGTGAGGCATCCCAAACATTACATATTCAGATGATCATGAATCTAGACATACAAAATGCAAAGACTAGCAAGAGTTAAGTTATACATGATCAACCCTAGGATTTGCCAATCATATTACAGCCTTAGGCAGACAGAAATTAAAGTTGTAACACGAGCTAACATATGCTCGGCGGCTAAATGCCTCAAAAGAATAAGTTACAATAGAGTGAAAGAGCAAAATAAGAAACCCATTTGTTACCACGGTTACTTATAGTTTCACCATATGGCTGGAAGGCAGGTAAAACCTCGGGTATTATTCCAAAATCTGGCCATAGAAAATTAGCTGGGTCAGAACCCAAAAGAGCAAGTACCACAAGGGAGGCTCCACTTATGAACTAAAACTAGCATATATAAAGAATATGAGAACTGATAAAAGAACATAATTCAATAACATGAAGACAAGCATTAAGAAAACAAGAGGTGAAATATAATTCCCATGTTAATCATGAGACAACTATTCAGGCGCGGCCAATCAAGACCTACGGCTTGCTATCATTAGCTAACTAGGATTATTGCAGGCCTTGTTAATAAAAAGATGCAGTTGAGATATTCTCGCAGTAACATGCCCTGCAGACTATCCAGGTTATCCAGGCGGGGTTACAAGAGTTTATCAAGAATTAAGAGAATTTAGCTAACTTGGAGTGCAACATATGACAGTGTACTGGAAATGTGCCCTACTCGACGGCATGCTACAAGTCCACAGGTGTGGCCGGGATAATAGGATCGCCTGTAACTGAAAAATCTCTCTATATGAACTACTTGATCAATCTAGTCGTCAACCTAGTCAGATTCATTATGAATCCCTGACCGTGATAAACAGGAATCCATGCCCTAGACATGATGAAAGATGAGACAGTTAGCTTGTATAATCACAATTAGAAAAATTAACCACGGAGTCAAGACAAGAGTTATACTAGGCATGCAGGAATAGTTGTCGCAACAACAATCAAGATTACACATGTCATGTCTGGTTTACTTGTTATGTCAAAAGTTTTTATCAGGAGTGCGCCTCGACGGACCACTAACAAGATTATCAAGGCGGGATCATATTATCATGTTCAAGTTTAAGTCCAAGCTTTCAAGTCGGATCGTCGAAATTTAGGCCAAGTACAGAAAACATGCAAAGAAGATCAAGTACATTCATGGGTGATTGAAATTATCAATCACGTATAAACTTCAGTTAAAGTGAGACACGAAGATTCTCGAAGCCAAGACGAAGATCTACAACTTTCATGTTTTAAGTTTTACAATATTCTAGCTATAAAATAACTTAAACAGGCAAAAATGGTGCAAATCCGCGTATGGACAATTCTGGACAATTTCGGGGCGTCAAAAATTCGGCGCATCGAAAATTCGGTGCATCAAAAATCTGGTGTGTCAAAAATCTGGCACGTCAAAATTCCTGCACAATCCGGCGCGTCAAATTTTTGCACAATCTGGCACGTTGAATTGTTTGCACAATCCGGCACGTCGAATTTCCTGTACAATCCGACACGTCAAATTTTCTGCACAATCTAGCGTCAAATTTCCTACACAATTTGGCACATCGAATTTCCAACACAATTCGGCACATCAAATTTTCTGCACAATTCGGAGCGTCGAATTTCTGGATAATCCGGCACGTCTCCAGTACATGTGCAAAGGAAACCTACGCACATGACACATACAGAGTCGAAGGATGCGTTGCCAGGACTTCACGGTGCATGGCCTCTCGGCACATGGCCTCCCGAGTGCATGGAGATCGTTGTCCCCAAATAGTATGTTCAGTCATGAAAGTTCCAAAAACTTGCCATGGCCATAACTTTCTCATCCGAACTCGAAATCAAGCAAAATAAATGCCAAAACTACATGAAATCAAATTCTCTACAACATTGAACCACTAGTTTTCGTAAATACCAAATTTTAGAGATCAAAACCAAGAAAAATAAGAAAAGGTAAAACTTTAGATATAGAAAAATCTATCCATCAAAACCGAAAATTCCAAGTTCTTAAGATGCTTAAAATCATGTAGAGAAGAAGATAGAACAAATAAAAATAGAGATCCATCATGTTCTCTATAGAGCAAGTTGTACTTGCCTAGGGTTGGTGGAGGAGTATGTAGGAACGAATCGTAAAGTGCAATACTCTAGAGGGGGTGAATAGAGTCGGCAGCAAAATATTGCTAATTTAAAAAGTTAGCATCAAGATCACAGAGAAATATCACAAGTAAATAAATATAAAAGCAGAGATCAGAAAGCAAACACAAAGACGGTGATGTATAGTAATTTTTCTCTTGTGAGGACTATTCCAGTCGAAAGAACTCTAGCATCCAGTTGAATCCACTATTGGAAAATACTGCATGTTTTCATACGAAGTCCTTGCAACTTCAACAAATGCGAGCTTTAATCCGAAGTACTCGACCAACTTCAGTTGTGAAGTTGCTTTCTTCAATCAAGCCTCTGATTACAATCGCTCTGAAGCTTCTAGACCATACCATACTAGCAAATCGACTAGAGGATTGTAACTGGCTTGGGATTTGAAAATTAAAGCTTATGACACTTTGGAACAGAGCAGTAGGCTTTAGAGAGAAGAGATGAAAGTGAATGAGTGAGTTGAAATGATCGAAATCCTTCTCTATTTATAGCTTTTCCAAAGGCAGAACTCTGTCAGAATTGGACAGAATTCGGGCAGAATTCTATGAGAAAATCTCGGCAAGATCTGTCATCCCACCTTTCACAAAATTTAGGGACTTTATGATTTTCAAGTTCATGAATTTTTATTTTAAAAAAAGATATTATGATTTTAGGTTGAACTCAATATGCATTTTTGTGAAAACTTTAGTTTTGTTTTATTTTGGGCTTGAAGGCTTGGGCCAGCTTATCATAACAATTTATTATTTGGTTTTGATCCATTGAGTTTGGGCTTTTAGCCATAGCTAACACTTTTATAAATTCCTTACTGTGACCTAACCGTTGGTTTTAAATTTCATCGAACGGACTAAGAGAGAGAGAGCAATTTCTTTGAGATTTTTTCCCAACCTCTCTAACAACCTTGTGCGAATTTTTGAGTAGCAATTAGTTCTTCCTGCCAATTGTTGCTTTCTTTCCAATCCATGTTCTAACTGCCTATTTAATTGGCAGCAGATCCCCAATTTCTTGATTGTGCTCAATCAATTCTTCTCTTCCCTAAAAAAATTTCTGTAAATGAGCTCGAGGAGGAGACTCATGGCGATGGTGATGATGCTGCTCTGTTGATGTTCCTCTTTCGAAGATTGGTCGGTGCAAAGGATTTCCAACGATCGGTTCAGCGTGAATTCTTTCTTGATCATCAGTCTTTGGACCCTGATTTGATCTCGTAGAGGTAACTCTCTGATCTTTTAATAATTCAGTTGTAATCTAATGATATGGCATATGCCTAAGTTGTTTTGGAGTAGGTATGGTTGTGAAGGAATTCTCCTAAGTTCAGGAATTGATACTAGGTTGATAGTTGGCCTATTATGATTCAATTATCTAGTTCAGTTGGAGTAGAGTATTGAGATTGCCAGTTTACTTTTCAACTGTGTTGATGAACTCATATCAGGATTCGAAATCCTATATTCCAAACGTGGTTCTGTGGTACTGTTCCATTTTAGTAGCAGGAGTTATCCATGCTCACCTTAAACTTCACTCCTGGTAACTAATCTAACCTTTCAATACTGATTTTAGGGTGAGGGGTTTTTTTCTAACCTTGCAATCTGATTATTTCAGAATTATGCTAGGATTTCAGCTTGCCATATTAAATTCTTTGGGAAGCAGTGGATGTGGTTCTGTATGGGAAACTTGCTTGGGTTATTAGTAGTGGCACCTGTTATTTTAGATTGAGGTATTAGTGTTTCCAACCGAGTAACTTAACTCTGTTTTACTTCTAGGTATCAAGTGTTCCATAGATGCTTCAGTGTTCCAAACCTAGTTGAACCCGAGTGATTTTCCCTTCTAGTTTTTCTGCTTGGTTAGCAGTTGCATTGAACATCTGCTAGATCAGTGTAAATTATAGAGTAGACCCCTGTTTACTGTTCTCACATATATCCTTGCTGAGAATTAATCCCCTCTTGAGGGCCACAACCTGTTCATGTAGATAACTCATAATTTTTGTAGTTTGTTAAATCTTTAACAGTCTAAACAGTAGTCCATTGTTCCTTATTGAAATCTTTTAGAATCACCTCAGGTTTAACCAATCTGCTTAGGGATAAATGACTGTGAGGATGATGCAGGTTAGATTTAAGCTCTATCATTTAATGACTGTTATGAGGGAATGATTTACCTGTGTGAACAGTCGAGATCAATAGGCTGGTTTAGGCTTACATTATAGGTTAAACCACCTCTATGGGTGATGGTTTTCACTTAGAGTTGCATATAGCATTCATGAACTAAATAAGTGCCTACTCATCACCCTAGTGCAGTGGACCACTAGTATCCTTTCCTAGAGTTCTGTTAGCTGAATTAGTTAGTAAATATGAATAGTTAGTGATATTATACTCTAAGTTAGTTGTTTAAATAAAATTTGTTTTATTCATTTAGAGTATTCTATAGATACTTATATATGGTTAGATTTACAAGATAACTAAAATGGAATTTGTTAGATATTAACCAACTTGTAAACAATTAAACAGGAAGATATCCAGCTCTATTCATTACCCATATTTTCTGGAGCAAGGCAAGTACTTTCTATGGTTTTGTGCATTTATATATCTTGTACTTCTCTTGATGACACGATGTGACACGATATCTTGTACCATTGTACTTTCATGTTCTTGTACTTACTTGTGTCGGGAAGGAAAAATACACTAGCTATGTGACCAAACCCCGGGTAGATAGCTTAGGCCTCGCACTGTGCACGCAGGTCCTAAGCCGTACCGATATTCATGTACTCCTGTACATATTCCTGTACTCACCCCAGCCGGGCTAGTTGTATTTCAAATATTGTGCACATGTCATGTACTTTAGGTTCATGGTTTACATTTCTATACTTTATTTCCTGTACTTACATTCATGTACCTTCATGTTCTTTTCCTGTATTTCATATTTTATGTTCTTCTGTACGTATTTCTATATCATGATGTTCTTGTTCATTACCTAGAACTATACTTTGCTTCGCTCCTGACTAGGATATGTTGCAGGTGAGATGGAGGCTTTGTGTGACAAATACTATGGCCGTGAGCCTATAGACGCAGTAGAGCTAGCTGGAGCTGCACTGGACTTAGAGGCTGAGGAGGCCTAGTACCTTACCCTTAGCAGTTTATATTCATTGTACTTGAGACAGTCAGACTTTACTTTTCTTTTTAGCTGGATGAATGTAATAACTCTTAGACTTGTACTTTGATTCTGGGATTCGCTTATATAAATGTCGTGGTTTATATTCACGTATGTCTGGACTTGTAGTTTCCCTAGAGATCGGTACAGCTTACTTCATCGTGTCCAACGAAGAAGGTTGGGCGTGTCCGACTCGTGTCCGATTATTCGGGAGCGGGTCGTGACAAGATCCGTAACTGCAGGAGGACCAAGTTCAAAAAGCAACGTTCACTAACCGAACTCGGGCCGAGTTCGGTCAGAGTTTTGTTAGATTTTTGCAAAAATAATTTTTGGGATTTTTGAAATTGTTTAAAGCAGTTATGAGCTTTTTGTAAATAGGGGCCTGTTTTTCAAAACATGGGATAGTTTGAAAATATTTTTTAGGGTAGCCTATTTGCCAGTACGACTTGGTGTACAATGTATTTCTAGACTCAAAAAATGTGAAAATTATATTGCATAAAGGAAATACAGACTTGAGTGGCAAACACAGCTTTGGTCTTGAACAGAATGGATAGTAGTTCTCTGGCGGTATCCAAGAGTCAAAATAAACTTGAGTAGCCCTTATATCGAGACATAGTTTGATCAATTATTAAAATCAGGTTTGACCATGACCAATGGGCCAACAATCTCTTCCATTTTGATAATTGACAAACCTTGACCGATATAAAATCTTGATCAATAAGATTTGAAAGATAATCAAAATTGTACTGTATCCTGAAAAAAATGTTCCTGTATCCTGCATAAGATGTTAGATCCTATTTCTCCCCCGTTGTCACTTAACAAAATAATTGTAAAGAGAGAAAGCTTCCCCGCAATTTATGCATAAGGAACAATCAGTGAAAAAATACAAATATAATATATAGAAAAAAAAAATAAGCATTTCACTGGCAGTTTATATTGAAACATAAAGAGATAGTGCTATAACAAGAAATAAATGCTAAATTAAAATAAAATATGCTGAGCAAAGCATAAAAAGATGTTCACCATACATCACCTCAGTCAATCATAATATCAGTGCAAAATAAACTAAAAGATAGAGTACTAATGATATCTTGGAATGTCAGAGCATTTCCAATTAAACATAAATATAACAAAATCTCAAAAAGTGACATCTAGACAAAATACAATGTGTCTAGATCACAAATCCTCTGAATCATCATCAACATCAGCAGTGCCAGCATGATCGCCATGTCCGGATGGACCAGCTCCAGAAGTGCCAGCTCTAGAATGGTATAGAGTAGCATCAGAACCACGGTACCAGTCATATGCGTTACCGAGATGAAAGAGAGTGTATACCACCTCATCCTCATAGCGGTAGCCGGAGACAGCTGGATCTCTGGGAAGAGAACTGGCAGAATGACCAGTCTGGATGAAACGAAGGTCGGTAAAAGAGTTGGCGAGTGCCTAGAATCGACTCACATCATGGAACTCACGTTCCCTGGATGTGTCAGTGATGAATGACCGCAGATCATAGAGATGCTGACGAATACCCTTAAAAGACATAGGGTAAGCCTGAGGAGGTGGAGTAGAAGCAGTAGAAGGTGCAGGAGGAATGGCTGTGCTGCGACGTGACAGCTGGAGATACTTGGGCTCAGGGTCCAGAGCACAAGTGGAAAGATCAACATCAAAATACTGAAAGATGCGTGGGACGAACATCGCATAAAAGAGATTTTGATCTCTTCCGCGACAACGTCCCATCATCTGAATGATTGTCTTGGGAACCAAAAATGGAATTTCCTTGATGATATGATAGAGGGAAGACAGTTCAAGATTTGTAACATCATCTTTTGAAGTCGATTTAGGAAGAATAGTGGAATAGATGATGAGATGCAACTCATAGTTAAATAAGTTCAAGTTTGCAGCCTTGAACTTTCCAGAACGAACACGGGCAGGTGCACAAAGGTCGTTCTTAAAACTGATAAGAGTCGTGCCATCAGAGAAATCGAACTTAATGATATCATCAAGCGGGACACCTTCGTTAGGAACACCAAGGATTTCTGCTAAGATGGTATCATCGAACTCGATGTTGATACTGCCGACACAAGTTCTAACAGAGAAAGTGTCTAAAACAAAGTTGCAGTAGAACAGTCTAAGGGCATTAGTAGCTATAGGATATTTGAGGGTAACAAGTCGGTATAACCCTAATACCTAAAATAATAGACGGTGGTCAGGAAACACAGTCCACTTAATCGGGGCTCCAGTACATATGTTACGTATGGCAAAGTCAGCGTACCATAACAATGAGTGATCATGAGTTTCAAATAAATTTATCGAACGCACCGTCGGTCGATTGGACCGAGAAAAAATGGGAATCCTCTGGTGGATTCGAAGACGATGCCTCTTCACTGGCATTTGTCTTCTTTCTCTTGGATGGAGTGAATCCCTTAGGCATTTTCTCCCAAAATTGAATTGAAACTAATGAATTGAAAGAGATAGAAGGAGAATGTTATACCTTCCGATAATTGAGTATGTAGTAGAGATCAAGATTCTTTGCACGAATCCAAATTTTGGATTGAAATCTCCAAGTAGAATGGAAGCAATAGGTTGGAGAGTTTCTAGGGTTTGGAGAGGGCTCGGGCGGCAGCTGCTGTTTGAAAGAGGAGTTTGAAAGAGTTGAAGAGAAGGAGGCCTAGGGTTTTGACTTAAAAGCTCATACCACCAACAGAACTCTGGCCGAACTCGGGTCGAGTTTGCCTAGGGTTCTTTTGATGAATTTTGAAAAAAAAAATTGCAGGCTACATTCTTTTCATCATCTCCTTTCAATTATTTAATACCAAGTTCAATAATTTTAAATTTTAATTAATATAATTAATATTATTTTATAAATTAAATTTTGTTACATAGCGACTATTTTAGATTAGCTGTAGGGGTACTGTTCCAGCTAACGGGAGTTCACCGGAGAACAATTAAATACCGCTTCGCTTCGACCGTAGTCGTGGTGACTGACAGACCCTTTGTAGGCTTGTCTCAAAAACAGTTTTTGAGTATTGAACAATAATTGATAAAACAAAATTAATTAATATTATTGATATCTAAAATTTTTAATTCTCGACGTAAATAATTGAAGCGATCTTCCGCTAAAGGTTTTGTAAAGATATCAGCTAATTAATTCTCTGTGTCTATGTAGACAATGTTTATATCTTCATTTTGTTGATGATCTCTAAGAAAATGATGTCGATCTCAATATGCTTAGTGCGAGAGTGATATACATGATTCTTAGTCAAATTGATAGTACTAGGGTTATCACAAAAAATGGGTATGTGTGTACATTAAGCCAAAGTCTTCTAAGGTTTGCTTCATCCACAACATTTGTGCACAACAACGTCCTGCGGCAATATACTCAGCCTCAGTCGTTGATAATGTGACAGAATTTTGTTTCTTTCTAAACCAAGAGACCAGAGCTTTGCCTAGGAAATGACATGTGCCACTGGTACTTTTTCTATCTACTTTGCATCCAGCAAAATCAGCATCCGAATAACCGGTTAGGTCAAACGACGTAGTTTTGGGATACCACACTACTAAAATATGCTCTATTAGCGATGTAATTTAGCGACGGAATAAAATAACGTCGCTAAATATCGAATATAGCGACTCCTTTCTATAGACATCGCAAAACGTCGCTGAATAGCAACGTTCAGCGACAAGAGATAAAATACGTCGCTGAATAGCAATGTTCCACGACATATTATTAAATATGTCGCCATATATTAAAATGTTTGCGACGTTTAGCGACGTCCTCTTGACGTCGCTAACTTTTTTTACTTAGGGCACACTGCTTCCTTTTTCCCCCTCACTCGAAAATTTTAGAATTTTATTTTTCTCCCTCGACTCCCGGCTACTCCCTCCCCCCGGCAACCCCTTCCCCCTCCCGGGCGACTCCCTCCCCCCCCCCCCGGCGACCCCTACCCCTCCCTCCCCGTCGAGCTCCTCCTCCTCGAGCTCCTCCTCCCCCAATCCGAGCTCCTCCTCCTCTTCCTCAGGTAAACCCTAACCTAACTCCTCCTCCTCCTCCTCCTCCTCTCCTACGAACACACACACACAGACACACACACACACACATACACGGACACACACACACACACACGGACACATGGTTAGGGGTGCAACTTGGACGGGCTAAACCCGAACCCAATCGGATAAACTCGTTAATGGGTTGGGTTAGGGTTGAAGATACTCGGGTTCGGGCTCAGATTTGGGTTAAAATATTTGAACCCGATCAACAATCGGGTTGGGCTCGGGTTCATGTATTGGGTTACCCGACGAACCCGAAATATTGTGTGTGTGTCTCTTTATATTTGAGAGTGTATATATACAGGTGTCTTGATATATGTATATATATGTTTATTGGTTATGTGTGAGTTTGTGTAAGAATGGAGGGAGTTGTTGTGGTAGGTTGTGGTTGTAGTTGTGGTGTTGTAGTGGTGGTTTGTGGTGGTGTTCAAGGTGGTTGAAGGGAGGATTGAGACCAGCATATGCAGCAGCAGCTAGGCCAGCATATGCAGCAGCAGCTAGGCAGCATAAGCAGCAGCAGCAGTATCATTCATTCGGCCACCCATTCACCATCCATCTATTCATCTATCACATATAGCAGTCCATTCATTTATTCATTCACCCATTCACCATTCATTTATTCATTCACCCATTCACCATTCATTTATTCATTTACCCATTCACCATTCATTCATTCATTCACCCATTCACCATTCATTCATCCATTCACCCATTCACCATTCATTCATCCATTCACCCATTCACCATTCATTCATCCATTCATCCTTTTCATCAAAAATAGTCACTTAACCCCCTTCATGTTGTGTGTGTGTTGTTAGTAAGTTAGTGAGTTGAGCGTTTAGTTAGAAGAGTATGTTAGTGGTTAGATAATATGTTAAGGAAAGGTTTGGCAATAGGATGTGGTTTGTGTTAGAGAGTAAAGAAATTGTGGAAGATATATTAGTAAGATTTTATATTAGAAGTTTTGTATTAGAGTTAGATGTGGGCTAGAGTAAGCGTGATAGGTTGAGGTATCTTGTGATGCCAAGATAGTATCACAAGATAATTAGGATTTACCCTAGCTATAAAAGGGTAAGATAATAGGGTAAGTTAAGGTAATTGCCTAGAAGCTAAGGTATGAGTCTAATGTGTTAGGATATGGTTAGAAATTGATTGTCTTGGTTGGTAATGGTTAGGATTAGTGCTCTTAGACTAGTTTTCATTGACCGTTTTGACCAAAAGTTAACGAAAGTCAACCAAAAGTCAAACTTAGCCTAAAAGTGACTTGATCCGAAACCAAACCAGAGTTGACCAGTTGACTGAAAGTCAACAGTTGGTCAACATTACCCGATGGACCCGACCCAACCCGAGTTCAACCCGATCCTCCGAGCTTGGTCTTGGGCTTCATATGTTGAACCCGAGGTCGGGCATGTCTTGGGCTCGGATTAGGCTTATGATTCATCTGGTTGGGCTCGGGTTGACCTCAAGCCCGACCCAACCCGCCCGAGTTGCACCCCTACACACGGTTACTATGTCTCTCTACTATAATATACACTAGGAAGTTTGGATACTGCAAATATCGGTATTTGTTCCATGTCTATGTCTAGTGAAGGATAATTGTCTAAACTTAGTCAACTTTACCCAGTTTGACTAGTTTGTCCAAGATATTGACTTAGTTAACTCAACTTCACCCAGTTTGACTAGTTACTGCGCTGAACATCTGTGTCCATCTTTACAGAATTATTTCCAAATGGATATGAATAACTACTTGCGGAATCATTCATGGATGTATAATCGTTGTCCTGATGATATGTGTGGTGTGCATGATGAATACATAGCGGGAGTAGAGCAGTTCCTGCAGTTTGCTAAGGCGTTCCCTCAGTACATGGACGGCACCAAAATTAAGTGTCCGTGTGAAATATCATAACATGAAATATTATCCAAAAGTGGAAGTGACATATCATTTGTACTCGAGGGATTTTATGTCTAATTACTATCAGTGGACCGCACACGGAGAACTTGTGTCTTTAGCATCAGAGTCGGAGCCTTATGTTGAGCTGTATATGCATGCGGGACCTAATTTTGTTTCAGATAATCATGCATACGACGACGGGTGCGTGAACATGGTTTTCGATGCTGCGGGGCCTAATTTTGTTCATGATGCAGCTGAGGAGGCACCGAATGTCGATGCTGTAAAGTTTATGGAGTTGCTAGAGAATGCAAGGACTCTTTTGTATCCTAGTTGTGAGGATCATTCACCGTTGGAGGTGGTTACAACACTGTTGAGCATTAAGTCAGATTTTAACATGTCGCAAGAATGCTATAACCGAGTGTTGAAGTTGATTATAGAGATCTTGTCGACGGGTGCTAAGTTACCTAAAGACTTCTATCGGTCTAAGAGGATGGTGAGATCGCTCTGGATGGGATACGAGAAAATCGATTCTTGTTGCAATGGGTGCATGTTGTACTACAAAGACGACAAGGACGTAGATGTGTACAGATTTTGTGGTGCTGATCGCTATAAGACAACTAGTACATGAAGGTCTACCGGTACAAGAAGACCAATCGATTCAATGCACTACTTGCCTTTAACAACGCGATTGCAAAGATTATTTATGGTGAAAGAGACGGCCGAAAATATGAGTTGGCACATACGAGAACAGATTAAAGGAGTATTGGATCACCCATCCGATGGAGAAGCGTGGAAGCACTTTGATCGAGTATATCCTGATTTACTTCAGATCCGTATAATGTCAGGTTGGGGCTATCTTCTGACGGTTTTACTCCTTTTGGTCTTTCGGGATCCCAGTATTCGTGCTGGCCTGTGATTGTCACTCCGTATAACCTATCGCCGTGGATGTGCATGAAGACTCAGTACATGTTTCTAACCGTTATAATTCCTGGTCCGAACAATCCCAAGAGGAACATTGATGTGTACTTACAGTCTTTGATAGATGAGTTGAATCAGTTATGGGAAGTAGGTGCTAACACGTACGATGTTTTCAGGAAGCAGAATTTTCAGATGAAGGCAACCATTATGTGGACCGTCAACGACTTTTCGGCCTATAGAATATTATCTGGATGGAGCATTCATGGCCATATCTCATGTCTATATTGCATAGACCGTACTAAGGCTTTTCGCTTGAAACATGGAGGAAAACCGTGCTTCTTTGATTGTCATTAGCAATTTTTGCCAAAAGATCATCCGTTCAGAAGGAACATGAATACATTCTGTACCGGCGTTGTAGAGAAGGGTGATCTACCGCCAAGGTGGTACGGAGCTACGATATAGGATGAGGTTAGAGATTTTCTAAGTGCTATCGAAGATCCTACAACTGGGTACAAGTGCGATGGATTTGGTAGAGATCATAACTGGACAAAGAGGAGCATATTCTAGGATCTGCCATATTGGAGTACCAATCTGATCAGACATAATCTTGATGTCATGCATATTGAGAAGAATATGTTTGATAACATAATTAATACTGTGATGGACGTAAAGGAAAAAACGAAAGACAATCCCAAGTCCAGGTTGGACTTAGAAGAAATATGCAAACGCCCTGCGTTGCATTTAATAGAGGAGAATGGAAAACAGTTTCTGCCAAAATCAATTTTCTCACTGGACAAGGAGGATAAAGTGAGAATTTGTCGGTGGATCCAGGGCCTAAAATTTCCAGATGGATATGTGTCAAATCTGAGAAGATGTGTCGATCCGAAGGAAAATAAATTGACGGGTATGAAGAGCCACGATTGTCACGTATTCATGGAGAGGTTAATTCCAATTGTATTTCGAAAATTCTTACCGCAGGCAGTTTGGGATCCATTGACAGAGCTTAGCATATTCTTCAGGGATCTTTGTTCTAAGAAATTGCTCGTTGATCGTCTAGAAAAGCAAGAAAAGGACATTGTGGTAACACTATGCAATCTAGAGAGGGTGTTTCTTCCTGGATTCTTCGACTCTATGGAGCATTTGTCGATTCATCTATCATATGAGGCACGTGTTGGTAGACCCGCCGAATATCGATGGATGTACCCGTTCGAGCGATATTTGAATCACCTAAAAAGAAAGACGAAAAATAAGGCACGGGTCGAGGATTCTATTTGTGAAGCCTATATTCTCGAGGAGATTATAAACTTTTGTTCGATGTATTTCAAGCCTCATGTTGTAACTAATAGAACGAGAGCTTCCAAAAACGACGACGGATATCATGAATGTAATGATACAATAATGAAGGTATTCAATGCTCCAGGAAAGCCATCGGGTAAAATGAAGAAGAGATATCTGAACGATGATGAGCTAAGGGCTGCTCAGGTGTATGTATTACTCAACTGCGACGATGATGAAGTAGAGAAGCTGGAGGGGTAAGTAATTAATATGTCTACATTATTTTAATAGTGTTGATTATTATACTATTATATTAATTGAACAATATTGTTTTCAGCATATTTAATGATGATGTAAGGTCAGGTAGGCCACACATAACAGAAGAAGAACTAGAACAAGAAATGAGACATTATTTTCTATTATGGTTGAGTGCATATGTAAGACTTGAGAACTCTGTAATTACCTTTCTGTATATGCACTTGAGAATGAGCTTAATTTATTTTTTTGTGATATTTAGATCGATCGTCTATATGCAAGACTTGAGAATGATTCTATTAGAACGCTAGCCAAGGGACCAATTTATGCTGCAAAAATATGGCCAAGCTACTGTGTTAATGGGTTTAGGTTCAAGTCAACAACTTGCCCGATCAGAGACAACTTTGTGGATCTCGATTCTACCAAAAATAGCTGTTTGTGTATCAGATCTTCGAACTACAAAGATGTTGATGCGGACAACGATTTCTATGGCATCCTACGGGAGATTGTGGAGCTGACATATAGTTATGGAATATAACCTGCTAAGATTGTGTTATTCAGGTGTGATTGGTTCAGGTCAAGGTTGGAAAGTAGACAAGCACGGTCTTGTGGATATAAACTATCGGCGTCGATATCAAGCCTATGAATTTAGCGACGTATTTTTACTTATTAGCGACGTTTTTGGACGTCGCTAATATGACTCATTCTAGTAGTGCCATAAGCCGACAGAAAAAGTGTCTCTAAGGTATCGAAAGATATGATTAACCGCGCACAGATGAGATTCCTTAGGGTTAGCCTGAAAATGTGCACACAAGCAAACACTAAACATTATATCAGGATGACTAGCAGTTAAATAAAGTAAACTACCAATCATACCTCAATACTTACATATGTCGACAGGTTTGCCTTGTTCATCAATATCAAGCTTAGTTGAAGTTGCCATCGGAGTGCCAAGTGGTTTGACTGCTTCCAGATCGAACTTCTTTAATAAGTCTTTGTGTACTTGGCTTGATTAATGAACGTTCTATTGTTGGTTTATTTGATTTGCAGTCTGAGAAAGAATTTCAGTTCTTCTATCATGCTCATCTCAAACTCATTCTGCATACACTTGAAAATTCTTGACAAAGAGATTCATCAGTAGATCCAAAAATGATATCATCTACATAAATTTGAATTAAAAGAAGATTGTCATTAAAAGATTTTATAAATAGTGCAGTATCAAACTTCCCTTTTGTAAAATCGTTGTCAAGTAGAAAAGAGCTTAGACGATCGTACCAAGCACGAGGGGCTTGTTTCAAACCGTATAAAGCTTTCTTCAACTTGAAAAAATAATCAAGATTTTTGAAATCAGTAAAACATGGAGGTTGAGCTACATAAACTTCTTCTTTTATAAAACCGTTCAAAAATGTACTTTTGACATCCATTTAAAATAATTTAAAGTTATGAAAACATGCAAATGCACATAACATGCGAATGGATTCTAATCTCGCAACTGGGGCATAAGTCTCATCGTAGTCGATACCTTCTTCTTGATTGTATCCTTGAGCTACGAGTCGAGCCTTGTTACGAGTCACTAAGCCATTCTCATTTAATTTATTTTGGAATATCCAGCGGGTGCCAATGACCGGATGATCAATGGGCTTGGGAACAAATTTCCAGACTTGATTCCGTTCAAATTGGTTCAATTCCTCTTGCATAGCATCTAATAAAAAATTATCACTACATGCTTCTTCAATATTTTTGGGTTCAAGCTATAAAATAAAAGCAAAACAGAAAGCTATATCTTTACTAGAGGAACCAGTACTTATACCCCTGGTAATCTCACCAATTACCAAGTCCTTTGGATGGTCTTCCAAAAATCTTATTTTTTTTGGCATATCCTCTGGATTGTTGATTCCGACTTTTGGTTCTGTACGTGATTTGCTTGGAGAATCAGCTGGTGCTTTGTGTGAAGGTTCTGTAGGAGCTGTACTTGGTGTACTATGTCTTCATCATCATCATCGACTGAATGTTGATTTAGTTCGTCAAATGTAACATTTATTGATTCTTCGATGATCATAGTTCTCTTGTTGAAGACTCTGTACCCTTTGCTCTTCGTCGTATAACCTAAAAAGATACCTTCATCGGCATTTTCGTCAAATTTTTCCAGATTGTCTTTAGTATTAAGAATAAAACATTTACAACCAAATATTTTGAAATATGAAACAGTGGATGTTCTATCAAACCATAGCTCATAGGGAGTCTTTTTCGATATAGGTCGAATTAGAACCCTATTGAGAACATAGCACGCTGTATTGACAACTTCAGCCCATAGGTATTTAGGTAGACTAAACTGGTTTAACATAACTCTAGCCATTTCGAATAGAGTCATGTTCTTATGTTCCACAACTCTATTTTCTTGTGGAGTCCTAGGGCAAGAGAACTCATGCAAATAACCGTGTGTCACAAAATTGCTTGAACTCTGCATTTTCAAATTCACCGCCATGATCACTTCGAATAATCATGAAACCTTTTTCATTTTAAACTTTCTTGCAAAAGGTGACGAATTCTTATAATGCATCGTTATTGCGTGCAATAAAATATACCCACGTGTATCTAGAAAAATTATCTACTATTACAAAAGCATATAACTTACGACCTAGGCTAGCAATTCTACTAGGTCCAAATAAATCCATATGCAGTAATTGTTGAGGTATAGTGGTACTTACTGCGTTCTTGGACTTAAAAGGGGATCGGGTAGCTTTGTTCTTTTTACATAGACTACATGCCGTATCCTTCTTAAAAGAAATGTCCGATAAGCCTCGTACCAGCTTCTTTGTGGATAATCTTGAAATTGTGTCCATGTTTGCATGACCGAGTCTCATGTGACAAGTTGACTCTCATCACTTTTGGCCATCAAGCATCTACCTGCTTTGTTAGCAACTTCTAACAAATAGAAAAAATATATATTGTCTTCCCTGATACCTTCAAAGATAGTACTACCTGTTGAGCATCAACTATAGTACATTTGTCTTTGATGAAGTTAATACCATAACCATGGTTAGCTAAATAGCTTATGCTGAACAGATAATGTTTTAACTCGATAACTAGACAGACATCTTTAATCATAGGGTACGGGGCCTTACCAATATTTTCGATACCAATTATGTACCCTTTTAAATTATTGTCGAAGGAAATATATCCTTCTTTCTTCTTCGATAGTGTTGCAAATAATAAAGAATCACCAGTCATGTGCCGTGGGCAACCGATGTCGATGATCCATTTGCTTCTAGCATGTGAAGGGTGTTTCGCCTACAAAAGAATTTGCAGATGAAAACTTTGGTACCCATTTCTTGTAGGATCATGATATGTTAGCTTTTGGTATCCATGCACAAATCTTCAAATCAACAAGCATTCTAACTCTACATGCAGAAGAAATATGACCAATGGTGTCATAATAGTGACATCTAGCATGTTGAGTGTTGAATGCAGTGTATTGTGCATTGTTGGTAGGTCTAGATTTTCTAGTGTAAAAGAATGCATGCCTATTTTTCTTTTTAGGCAAAGGTTTGGTTTGGTTAGGTCTGATAGCGTTGGGTTTGACCGTGTTCCGATGATTCGGTAAGTGACACGTTTTAGGGTAGGAAGCAGCAACTTCAGGCTATCCTCAGTGTCAGAGTCACTGTCGTTGGAATTATCTTTGACAGTTCTTCATTGTTGAGCTTTGAAAGCGATCGACTTCTCTGACTTCTCCTTTGGTGTAGCATCTTCAAAGTCTTGAAGTTCTAGCTCATGAGTGAGTAGCTTACCCATGAGTGTTTCAATAGACATGGTTGTAAGGTCGTTCCCTTCAATAATTGTTTTAGCCTTTGGAATCCGGTTCTTTGTAAAAAATTACAGCAGTTTACGAATCTTCTCATGGTTAATGTACTTATTGCCTAATGATGACAGAGGATTTACAATATCCAAAAATCTCGTAAACATCTGGGTGACAGATTCGTTTGGCTTCATCTTGAACACCTCATACTCCTGAGTAAATCTGATGATCTTTGACTCCTTAACTTGTGTTGTTCCTTCATGGGTTACTTCGAGAAGTTTCCACACTTCATTTAATAATGTGCATGTAGATACCCTGTTAAATTCAGTCCTGTCTAAAGTACAAAATAAAGCGTTAATAGCATGTGCGTCAAGACTGGCCTTTTTTCTTTTCATCCTCAGTATATTTATCATGGGGTTTTTCAACCAAAACATCTTCAATAAGAATAGGATGAGGCATTTTGTAGCCATCAATAACTATAGACCATAAGTCAAAATCTAGAGATTTCAAGAAGAAACTCATTCGTGTGTTCCATTAGGTGTATTTGAACCGTCAAATAGTGGAGGTCTGTTTGTGGTATGGCCTTCACTTGTGAACTTCACAGTTGCCATGTGTTGTGCTGTGATCTATGTAACAGTTAAGAATAATAATAAAAATATAACTGCAGTGTTACCTTGCTTTACCTGAATAACCCGCTCCGATACCAATTATAGGAACGAATCATAAAACACAATACTCTAGAGGGGGTGAATAGAGTAGGCAGCGGAATATTGCTAATTTAAAAAGTTAGAAGCAAGATCACAGAGAAATATCACAAGTAAATAAATATAAAAGCAGAGATCAGAAAGCAAATACAAAGACGGCGATGTATACTGGTTTTTCTCTTGCAAGGACTATTCCAGTCGGAAGAACTCTAGCTTCCAATTGAATCCACTATTAAAAAATACCACAAGTTTTCATACGAAGTCTTTGCAACTTCTACAAATGCGAGCTTTGATCCGAAGTACTCGACCAACTTCAGTTGTGAAGTATCTTTCTTCAATCAAGCCTTTGATTACAATCGCTCTGAAGCTTCTAGACCATACCGTACTGGCAAATCGACTAGAAGATTGTAACTGGCTTAGGATTTGAAAATTAAAGCTTATAACACTTTGGAAGAGAGCAGTAGGCTTTAGAGAGAAGAGATGAAAGTGAATAAGTGAGTTGAAATGATCGAAATCCTTCTCTATTTATAGCTTTTCCAAAGGCAGAACTCTGTCAGAATTCGGGCAGAACTCTATGAGAAAATCTCGGCAAGATCCGTAATTGCAGGAGGACCAAGTTCAAAAAGCAACGTTCACTAACCGAACTCTGGACGAACTTGGGCCGAGTTCTGTCATGATTTTTTTAGGTTTTTGCAAAAATGATTTTTGGGATTTTTGAAATTGTTTTAAGCAGTTGGAGCTTTTTGTAAATAGGGGGCTTTCTTTCCAAAACATAGGATATTTTGAAAACATTTTTAGGGTAGCCTATTTGCCAGTACGACTCAGTGTACAATGTATTTCTAGACTCAAGAAATGTGAAAATTATATTGCATAAAAGAAATACAGACTCGAGTGGCAAACACAGCTTCGATCTTGAACAGAATGGGTAGCAGTTATCTGGCAGTGTCCAAGAGTCAAAATAAACTTGAGTAGCCCTTATATCGAGACAGAGTTTGATCAATTATTAAAATCAGGTTTGACCCTGACCAATGGGCCAACAGAGTAAATATGAAGAAGAAGAAAATGATAATAATGTAACAGAGAGAGAGTAGTTGGTTTATATACCAACCCTCTCATCTCAAACCAACCCAAAACTAAACCAAGCCAAGCTAAGCCAAGGTGAACCAAACCAAGTCAAGATTGAACCAAAATAAGCAGGACAAGTCAAAATATAAGTCACCTGACAATTGTCAAAAATTCGTATACGTATACGAAAAATACGTATAACGAAAAACGGGAGTGACAACTCTACCCACCTTAAAAGAATTTTGTTCTCAAAATTTAATCAAGAGGCTAGAGGTGTCGGGACAAGCTATACTAACTACAGGTAATTTATGTCTAGCAATCAATCAAGCAATCATTCATGCAAGCAAAAAATTCAAAGCATAAGGCATAAGAAAAATATTATACCTTATGAGTCAAACAGGTGTGGATATCGTGATTGGATATCATCCTCATGTTCCCAAGTTGACTCACCCAAAGAGTGATGACCCCAAGCAACACGGAGTAAATTAATAGTCTTGTTCTTGAGTACCTTCTCTCTTCGGTCCAATATGGATACGGGCCTTTCCTCATACGAAAGGTTGGCACTAACCACCAATTCCAAATGATCAAGAATATGGCTCGGATCTGAGATATACTATCGCAATTGGGATACATAAAATACGTCATGTACCTCACATAACGACGGTAAAAGAACGAGACGATTGGACACATCACCTACTCGCTCGAGAATATCAAACTGTCCTATATACCTAGGACTAAGCTTTCCCCACACACCAAATTGAATGACTCTACGGGTAGGCGAGATCCTAAGGAATATGTGGTTGTTGGTAGAAAACTTAAGAGGATGCCGATGAAAATCGGTCCAATGACGCTGACGATCTTGTGTAACTCGAAGATAATCTCTAACTTGTCTGACTACCTCAATAGTCTGCATAACCATTTCTGGACCAAGCATCTGCCTCTCGCTTACATCGTCCCAGGCTAAAGGTGATCTGCACTTTATGTCATACAGTGCCTCAAATGGTACCATCTGAATACTTGTCTGAAAATTATTATTGTAGGAGAACTCCACTAGGTGCAGGTGATCTTCCCACGAACTACCGAAATCAAGTGTACAGGACCATAACATATCCTTAAGAGTTTGAATTGTATTCTCTGACTGACCATCTGTCTGCAAATGATCAGTTGAACTAAACCTGAGACGAGTTCCCAAACTCTCTTAAAGACTCTGCCAAAAGTGCGACGCAAATCTCGAATCTCTGTCGGATACGATACTGACTGGCATCCCATGTAATCTGACTATTTGCCTGAGGTACATCTCTGCTAGCTGATCCGTCGACTGACTAATCTTGAAAGGGAGAAAATAAGCTACCTTGGTGAGTTGGTCAACTATAACCCATATAGCATCTCTTCCAGCTGGGGATTTAGGTAACCCAGTTACAAAATCTATGGTAATATGCTCCCATTTCTATTCTGGGATCGGTAAAGGTTGAAGAAGTCCAGCTGGTCTCTGATGTTCCGCTTTAACTTATTGGAAAACTAAACAATGAGAGACAAACCTAACTATCTTCCTCTTCATATCATTCCACCAGAAATGCTGACGAATATCACGATAATCTTTGTGCCACCAGAATGAATTGAATACTGAGAACTGTGAGCCTCTGCCATTATCTCTTGTCTGATGTCACCACTGGGTACACAAAGATGCCTTTCATGTCGAAGAGTGTCATCTTCGTGAATACATAACTATGCTCTTCGTCCCGCTTTATATTCTGTCCTAAGCCGCTGAAGCTTAGAATTTGTTGATTGAGCTATCTTGATTCTCTCAATTATGCTGGACTGAACTAGCGGCTCTTGATCCTCGAAAGACATGACTCGGAATGTTGTTCCAGAGTGCTGGGTTTGGTCCCTAGGTTGCTGTTGGTTCACTGGAGGTGCTCCTTCCGGTTGATCGGTAGGACCAGAAATAATGCCACTGAATAAATAACATAGGGAACAATAAGGAAGGACCAAGATAGATCAAGAATATAAGCATGTTATCAGGTCAAAAATTAGGAAGATTATAAGGCATGAGTAGGGATCAAGGACGAATGCTGATTGAGATATCAATCCAATAAAATTCTCACACATCTTGATTGACAAGACCTGCATGGGCCACCACTTAAACCGTGTCACTCCCCAGAACCAGAATACTAGAGAGCAGGAGACAGACACAGCCAGCTATGTATACTGAAGTACAACCCACCTCGTCATATAGTCACGGCTGTCTAGATGTATAAGGATTTATCTACAAGCCATTCGTCTCTTATGGTCAAGAACAAGCCTAGTGTCTCAATCTCAAGCAAGCAAATAATTGTTACAAGATGTTAGATCATCAGACATATAATTTAAGGCGTCCTAAATATTACATATTCAGATGATCATGAAGCTATTCATACAAAATGTGAAGACTAGCAAGAGTTAAGTCATACATGAACAACCTTAGGATTTGCCAAATATGTTGCAGCCCTTAGGCAGACAAAAATTAAAGTTGCAACACAAGCTAACACATGCTCGGCGGCTAAATGCCTCAAAAGAATAAGTTACAATAAAGTGAAAGAGCAAAATAAGAAACTCATTCGTTGCCAAGTTACTTTTAGTATTCACCATCTGGTTGAAAAGCAGGTAGATCCTCGGGTACTACTCCAAAATCTGGCCATACAAAACCAGCTGGGTCAGAACCCAGAAGAGTAAGTAACACAAGAGAGGTTCCACTTATGAACTAAAACCAGCATAAAAAAAAGAATAGAAGAACTGATAAAAGAACATAATTAAATAACATAAAGACATGCTTTAAAGAATATACTAGCTTGCATTAAGAAAATAAGCTGTGAGATATAATTCCTACGTTAATCACGAGACAATTATTCAGGCACGGCCAATCAAGTCCTACGGCTTGCTATCATTAGCTAACTAGGGTTATCGCAGGCCTAGTTACTGATAAGATGCAGTTGAGATATTTTCGCAGTCACAAGCCCTGCAGACTATCCAGGTTATCCAGGCGGGGTTACAAGAGTTTATCAGGAATTAAAAGAATTTAGCTGACTTGGTGTCACCTCCGTTTTTCGCTATATGTATTTTCAGTATACGTGTACGGAATCATGATCCGTATTTTTACTTATCTTGTCTTGCTAGTTAATTTTGGTTTAATCTTGTTTAGGTTCATCATGGCATGTCATGGTTTGACTTGGTTCATTATTGGTTTAGCTTGGTCTAATTCTATGGTTCATCATGACAAATCCCTACCTACCACCATCTCCATTTAAAAACCTACCTACCTTTCTCTCTCTTCATTATTCTCCATAACTCCTTCTTCTTCTCCATTAAAACCTCTCCTCCTCCATAGACAAGTGCACCTTGCACTCACTTGAGAACCCATTTTGATGGTTCCAATGAATTTTTAGCATGATTTTAAACCACTTTAGAACTTAAAGATTTTCATTTTGAAGCATGGATTTTTGTAGATCTAAAAAATTGCCAATTTTGAATTTTTGAAGTTTTGATCTATTTAACTTCTTTATTTGCATGTTTTGATGGTTCCATGTCATAGAGAATTTTGTTCTACCCCATTTTGACTTATAGAAGTCCGAATTTGGACTCCAGATGGAGATTTGGCGGAGCTCGGAAGCTACGGCTTTCCTTGCGTTCTTCTCAGATCTGTCGGGAAGAAGAACAGTACTTGGGCGCATGAACTTGTCATGCGCCCAAAGCAGTCTTTTCCTCATGTAGGCGCATATGTATGCCCCCTTTGGGCGCATAGGTGCATCCCCATGTGGGCGCATAGCCTTGTATTGGCGCATGAACTTTCTAAACAAGTCACAGCACCTTACCCTTTTCCTTGGCACTTGGCCAAGAGTCTTGCTCCATTACTTGGGCGCATAACAACCCTCAATTGGGCGCATAGAATCTTCCATAGTGGGCGCATATAGCTCCTCCCCCAATTTGGGCGCATAGTGGTCAGCAGCATTCATTTGGGTTTTTTGTGATCTTTTGGGTTTGCATCCTTTTGGCCAAGTTGTTTCATGATTTTTCCATGTGTTGCTCACACGATCACGACACGACTCATGTGTGCCCCAGCTTGATATGACATGACATGACACGACATGGCACGTGCGTGCCACGGCTAAGCATGATATGACTCGTACAAGCCGCGGCACGACTTAGCACAATTTGCTTAGTCATGGCACGGTTTTCTACGTACGACTAATATAAGATCGTGACACAATTTGTACGAGCCACGACAAGGCTTGGCACGACTTGGCTTATGTTAGCCTTCATGTAGGCGCATAGAACCATGTGGGCGCATAGCCCTTGGATGCACGATGTCTTGGCATTTTCTCATTTTTGCATTTCCTTCTTTTATGATGCAAGTTGTTATGTCTTTTCGGCTTTATTATACTGTACACTTTATGCCATGATTCTCTTTCTTAACGGTGGCCGGTTAGGGTGCACTCAAGATTATGTCTCTTCTTTACCTACATATTAGCTTGTTTAATGACATGCTGCAAGACATGATATGTGAACACGATATGATGATTAATGAGTAGTAAACTAGGATGGTGGCCCGTCGCGGCGCACTTCTAACAAGTAACAAGTACAAGTAACATGACATGATGGTGATCCGTCGTGGTGCACCCTTGACAAGTAATCTTGACATGTGACTCATGAACGTTGTTGCGATGGCTAACTTGACATGCTAAGTAAATTCTCATCTTGACACCGTAGGTGATTGTATTGAATGTGCTTGTATAAGCTATCAGTCTTGTCTGCATCATGTCTAGGACTTGTATCTCTGGTTACCATGGACAGGGATACATACTGAATCTGACTAGGTTAATGACTAGCTTGATCAAGTAGTTCATATAGAGAGATACTCCGGCTACAAGCAATCCCGCTATCTGGGCGCCTTTTCTGATGGACTTGTAGCCTGCCGATGAGTAGGGCACATTTTTAGCTCACTGTCATGTGGGACACTTCATGAAATGATTACTATGCACATTGTCATGTGTTGCACTCAAGTCACCTAACAAGTCATGATAACTCATAGCAAGAACCTTGCGTCTGGATAACCTGGATAGTCTGCAGGGCTTGTGGCCGTAGGGATATCTCATTACATCTTGCTAGTAACTAGGCTTATGATAACCCTAGTTAGTTAAATATCAAGCCGTACTATTGCTTGGCCGTAAATGTTGGATGGAATCCCATCTTGTCTAGTCTTGTCTAGACCCAGTACATGGCTATCTCTGGACATGCTTGTGTATGCTTTACTTTATCGATAATTGGTTAGAGACTAAGTTCTGCTCAGGTGAAGGGTTACAACCCCGGTCCTTGTTTGGTTTACGGGTTGTAACTTGGTTACCAAAATAGTCCTTTAGTTATCTTATCGTTTACCACCCTATTTTCTATAATTCATGTCTTTTGTTATTTCATCTATGATCTTATGTGCTAATATGCTGGTTTTTAGTTCTTAAGTGAATCCTCCTTTGTGGCACTTGCTCTTCCTGGGGTCTGACCCAGCTGGTTTTGTATGGCCAGATTTCGGAGTAGCACCCGAGGATCTTCCAGCCTTCCTGCCAGATGGTGACTACTAGACGCAACCCTGGCAATGAGTGGGCTCTTATTTTGCTCTCCCACTCCCTTGTAAAATATTCTTTTGAGGCATTTAGCCACCGAGAAAGTGTTAGCTTGTTTGCAACTTTACTTACTATCTGTCTACGGGCTGTAACAAGATTGACAAATCCTATGGTTGATCATGTATGACTTAAACTCTTGCTAGTCTTTGCATTTTGTATGACTAGCTTCATGATCATCTGAATATGTAATGTATGGGACGCCTTACTTTGTATGTCTGATGATCTACCATCTTATTATGTTTAATTGCTTGTTTGAGATTGAGACACTAGGCTTGTTCTTGACCCTAAGAGACTAATGGCTTGTAGTAAACCCTCATGCATCTAGACAGCCGTGACCGTATTGCGAGGTGGGATTCACTTCAATGTACGTAGCTGGCTGTGTCTGTCCCCCGCTCTCCTGTATTCTGGTTCTGGGGTGTGATAAGGTTTAAGTGGTGGCCCGTGCAGGTCTTGTAAATCAAGATGGGTGAGGGTTTCACTGAATAGATGTTTCAATCAGCACTCATCCTTGATCTCTACTCGTGTCTTTTAAATCTTTCTGAAATATTGACCTGATCACATGTTTACATCCTTGATCTATTATGGTCCTTCCTTATTGTTCTCCATGTCGTTTCTTCAGCAGCATTGTTCATGGTCCTACCGATCGGTAAGACAGAGCACCTCCCGTGGACCAGCAGCAACCTAGAGACCAAGCTCAGCACTCAGGGGTAGCCTCCAGAGTCGTGCCTACTGGGGGTCAAAAGCTACCAGTTCAACCAGTCCAGCCTGCAGAACCGGATAATGGAACCCTGTTGGGTCTCATCAGGGAATTATTTGCATCTCAAAATCGTCGGGGCGATGTCCTGCACCAGGCAATACAAGATGCCATGGGTCGTGTTGGTTATCAAGGGAACAATGTAGCTAGCTGTTTCAAGCACCTTAATCCTCCCTTCTTCGACGGTAGTGAAGACGCTATTGCAGCTGATGCGTGGCTCCAGGACATCGAGATTATTTTGGATACAGCCAAGACTCCAGAAGGAGAGAAGGTAGCTGTAGTACGCCTACAGTTATTGGACCTAGCCCGTACCTGGTGGGCGATGATAGCAGTTGGGTTGGCGATGCCTGTTCCATGGGCGATATTCGGTGACAAGTTTCAGATCAAGTACTTCGATGCTGTAGCTCGGCACGACCTACAGACGAGGTTCACCAATTTTAGACAGATGAGCAGAACGGTCGATGGATATACGGCCGAGTTTTCAAGACTGATTCGATTTGCTCCCACCTTGGTGGCAACCGAGTTTGATCGAGCGCAGCGGTTCCAGCAGGGACTCCACCTAGAGATCATTCTAGCAGTGGAGCAGTTTGAGCATCAGACTTTTGATACTGTTTTGCGAGCAGCTAGGAGGCATGAGTATACCTTCCAGTGAATAGTGGACAGAACTGGAGGACGAAAGCGGTCCCATGTTCAGATGACCCAGTCCTCAGCCCTAGCCCCGGCAGCTAGGGCCTTGACTATTGGAGCTCCGAGGAGGGCAGCATCAGTTACGTCGGTTCAGCACTCGACTCCGACGTACCCTCAGCAGCAGAAGAGGAGGCAGTCTTCCCCAATGGGCTACACTCATTGTGGGAAGCCAGGACATGTAGTATCAGAATATCGCAGAGCACAAGGATTGTGTTTAGCTTACGGGGCATCGGACCGCATGATAGGGTCCTGTCCATAGAGAGCCAGTTCGTCCTTATCGGCCCAAACTAGTCCCTCGGTGAGGGGACCAGCACCGGTGCAGCAGCAGCAGTACCAGCCTCCGAGGCCATTGCCACCTCAGGCTCAAGCATTCCAGCAGTAGAGACCGCAACAGTATGCCCAGGTCCAAGCTCAGGTTTAGAACCGCGAGAGAGGTTTTTAGCAGAGGGGACCAGCACCCAGAGGGCAAGGTCAAGCGATGGCTTTGACCGTAGAGGAGGAGTTGGCATCAGGTGAGGTGGTGGCAGGTACCATTCTCGTCAACTCTTTTTCTACATCAGTATTATTTGATTCGGGTGCATCGTATTCATTTATGTCTGCACGATTCGTAACACGGATTGGACTAGAGCCCGAGTCATTATCAGTAAGGCTCAATATACTTACTGGTAACTGTCTTGTGGGAGTAGATAGAGTATTTTTCTTGTGTCGAATCGTAGTTAGCGGTAGAGAGTTTCCTACTAGGTTGATAGAGTTCTCGATGGCCGATTATGATGTGGTCCTAGGAATGGATTGGTTGAGGGACCAGTATGCTAGAATAGATTGTCATATCGGCAAGATTATTTTTAGTATTCCTGGTGAGCCAGAGTTTTCATTTCTCCGAGGCAGAGTAGAACCTTCTTCCCCAGTGTTGCGAATGGCAGTAGCAACAGCAGTTTAGTTTTACAGAGTTGTAGAAGAGTTTCCTGACGTATTTCCCGAAGAACTTCCAGGCATGCCCCCAGAGAGAGAGATCGAGTTCACCATTGATTTGATTCCCGAATCAACACCAGTGTCAGAGAGAGTCTATAGGATGGCGCCTTCAGAGTTGGTGATCTTGTATAAGATGATTGAAGAACTTAGAACCAAGGAATTCATTCGTGCTAGCGGATCACCTTGGAGAGCTTCGATGCTTCTTATAAAAAAGAAGGATGGTACGTCAAGATTATGTATTGATTATCGTACCTTGAACTCTGTAACAATCAAGAACAGATACCCTTTACTAAGGATAGATGACTTATTTGATCAGCTCAAGGGAGCGGCTGTATTCTCGAAGATTGACTTGCGGTCATGGTACCATCAGATCAGAGTTAGAGAGTAGGATATCCCGAAGATAGCATTCAGATCGAGGTATGGATATTGGAACTTTCTTGTTATGCCATTTGGAGCGACCAATGCGCCAGCCGTATTCATGGACCTCATGAATCGTATCTTCATGCCCTATTTGGACCAGTTCATGATAGTGTTTACAAATGACATCTTAGTCTATAGCAAGAGTGAGGTGGAGCATGTGCAGCATCTCCGTGTAGTTCTTCAGATTCTCAGGGAGCACCAGTTATACGCGAAGTTCAGTAAGTACGAGCTTTGGTTAGATTGTATCTCGTAATTAGGTCACATCATCACCAGAGGTGGAGTGGAAGTGGACCCCCAGAAGATAGTTGCCATAGAGACGTGGCCAGTGCCCAGAACCGTAGCAGAAGTTCGGAGTTTTCTTGGATTGGTCGGTTATTATCGACGGTTTGTGTCAGACTTTGCTCAGATTTTAGCGCCGTTGACGCAATTGACCCACAAGGATGTGCAGTTTACTTGGACAGCAGAGTGTCCGAGTTCATTCGAGAAGTTGAAGCAGAGATTGATGACGGCCCCTATTCTCACTCTTTCCGATGGTACTGGAGGATTTTTAGTTTATTATGATGCTTCAGGCAGAGGATTGGGATGCGTATTGATGCAGCATGGTAAGGTAGTCGCTTATGCGTCACGTCAGCTTCATGACCATGAGAGGAATTATCCTACCCATGACTTGGAATTAGCAGCAGTAGTTTTTGCATTGAAATTTTGGAGGCATTATTTATATGGAGATCGGGTGGAAATTTTTACCGACCGTAAGAGTCTTAAGTATGTGTTTACCCAGAAGGATCTCAATATGCGTCAGAGAAGATGGCTAGAGCTACTTGTGGATTATGACATCAACTTGCAGTATCATCCTAGGAATGCCAACGTGGTTGCAGATGCATTGAGCAGGAGAGTCGGAGTTTATTTTCTAACAGCACAGCCAGAGTTGTTAGCAGATCTTCAGAAGATGGGTATTGAAGTTATTTTTCCTTCCAGTATGGCATTAATGGCCAGTATGCAAGTTCAGTCCAGTATAGTTGAGAGGATCAAGTTGGCTCAGTCAGCGGATTCTAAGCTTCAGCGGCTTAGGGCAGAATGTGTAGCAGGGCGAAGGCCAGAGTTATGTATTCATGAAGATGGTACACTCTGACATGGGAGGCATCTTTATGTACCCAGTAGAGATATCAAACAGGAGATCATGGCAGAAGCTCACAGTTCCCAGTATTCGATTCACCCCGGCGGTACGAAGATGTATCGTGATATTCGACAGCATTTTTGGTGGAATGGCATGAAGAGGGAGATAGCCCGATTTGTCTCTCGTTGTTTAGTTTGTCAACAAGTTAAAGCTGAACATCAGAGACCCGCTGGACTTCTTCAACCTTTACCAATCCCAGAATGGAAATGGGAGCACATTATCATAGATTTTGTGACTGGACTACCTAGATCCCCAGCTAGGATAGATGCTATCTGGGTTATAGTTGACAGACTCATGAAGGTAGCTTATTTTATCCCTTTCAGAATCGGTCAGTCGACGGATCAGCTTGCAGAGATGTACCTCAGGCAGATAGTCAGATTGGATGGAGTACCAGTTAGTATTGTGTCCGACAGAGATTCGAGATTCACCTTGCACTTTTGGCGAAGTCTTCAAGAGAGCTTGGGGACTCGTCTCAAGTTCAGTTTAGCCTACCATCCACAGACAGATGGTCAGTCAGAACGCACAATCCAGACTCTTGAAGATATGTTGCGGTCATGTACACTCGACTTCGGTGGTTCGTGAAAAGATCCCCTGCATCTCATAGAGTTCTCCTATAACAACAGTTTTTAGGCCAGTATCCAGATGGCACCCTTTGAATCCTTGTACGACAGGAAGTACAGATCTCCCTTGGCTTGGGATGATATCGGTGAGAGGCAAATGCTTTGACCAGAAATGGTAATGTAGACTATTAAGGTGGTCGGACAAGTCAGAGATCATCTTCGAGTTGCTCAAGATCGCCAGCGTCATTGGGCCGATTCTCATCGGTGTCCCCTTGAATTCTCTGTCGACGATCATGTATTCCTTAGGATCTCGCCTACCCGCGATGTCATTCGTTTCGGCGTACGAGAAAAGCTTAGTCCTAGGTATATCGGGCCGTTCGACATTTTAGAACGAGTAGGTGATGTGTCCTATCGTCTCGTTCTTCCGCCGTCGCTACGTGAGGTACATGATGTCTTTCATGTATCCTAATTACGACGGTATATCCCGGATCCGAGTCATGTCCTTGATCATTCGGAATTGGTTGTTGGTACCAACCTTTCGTATGAGGAGAGACCCGTATCCATATTGGACCGAAGAGAGAAGATACTCAAGAACAAGACAATCAAGTTAGTCCGTGTTGCTTGGGGTCATCACTCTTTGGAAGAGTCAACGTAGGAGCGTGAGGATGATATCCGATCGCGATATCCTGACCTGTTTGACTCGTAAGGTATAATGTCTTCTTATGCCTTATGCCTTCAACTTCATTGCTTGCATGAATGATTGCTTGATTGATTGCTTAGTTATAACTTGCCTATGATTAGTATAGCTTGTTCGACATCTCTAGCCTCTTGATTAAATTTTGAGGACGGAATTCTTTTAAGGTGGGTAGAGTTGTCACCTCCGTTTTTTGCTTTACGTATTTCCAGTATACGTGTACGAAATCCTTACCCGTATTTTTACTTATCTTATCTTGCTAGCTAATTTTGGTTTAATCTTGTTTAGGTTCATTATGGCATGTCATGGTTTGACTTGGTTCATTATTGGTTTGGCTTGGTCTAATTCCATGGTTCATCATGATAAACCCCTACCTACCACCATCCCCATTTAAAAACCCACCTACCTTTCTCTCTCTCTCTTCATTATTCTCCATAACTCCTTCTTCTTCTCCAATTAAAACCACTCTCCCTCCATAGGCAAGTGCACCTTGCTCTCACTTGAGAACCCATTTTGATGGCTCCAATGGATTCTTAGCATGATTTTAAACCACTTTAGAACTTGAAGATTTTCATTTTGAAGCATAGATTTTTGTAGATCTAAGAAATTGCCAATTTTGGATTTTTGAAGTTTTGATCTATTTAACTTCTTTATTTGCATGTTTTGATGGTTCCATGTCGTAAAGAATTTCGTTCTACCCCATTTTGACCTATGGAAGTCCGAATTTGGACTCCGGATGGATATTTGGCGGACCTCGGAAGCTACGACTTTCCTTGCGTTCTCCTTCTCAGATCTGTCGGAAAGAAGAACAGTGCTTGGGCGCATGAACTTACCATGCGCCCAAAGCAGTCTTTCCCTTATGTGGGCACATATGTATGCCCCCTTTGGGCGCATAGGTGCATCCCCATGTGGGCGCATAGCCTTGTATTGGCGCATGAACTTTCTAAACAAGTCACCGCACCTTGCCCTTTTCCTTGGCACTTGGCCAAGAGTCTTGCTCCATTACTTGGGCGCATAACCACCCTCAAGTGGGCGCATAGAATCTTCCATAGTGGGTACATATAGTCCCCCCACTTTGGGCGCATAGTGGTCAGCAGCATTCATTTGGGTTTTTTGTGATTTTTTGGGTTTGCATCCTTTTGGCCAAGTTGTTTCATGATTTTTCCATGAGTTGCTCACACGATCAAGAAACGACTCATGTGTGCCCCAGCTTGTCATGACATGACATGATACAACATGGCACGTGCGTGCCACGTCTAAGCATAACACGACTCGTGCAAGCCGCCGCACGACTTAGCACGATTTGCTTAGTCATGGTACGATTTTCTACATACTGCTAATATAAGATCGTGACACGATTTGAACGAGCCACGGCAAGGCTTAGCACGACTTGGCTTATGTTAGCCCTCATGTAGGCGCATAGAACCATGTGGGCACATAGCCCTTGGATGCATGATGTCTTGGCATTTTCCTCTTTTTGTATTTTCTTCTGTTATGATGCAAGTTGTTATGTCTTTTCGGCTTTATTGTACTGTACACTTTATGCCATGATTCTCTTTCTTAACGGTGGCCCGTTAGGGTGCACTCAGGATTATGTCTCTTCTTTACCTACATATTAGCTTGTTTAATGACATGCTGCAAGACATGATATGTGAACACGATATGATGATTAATGAGTAGTAAACCAGGATGGTGGCCCGTCGCGGCGCACTTCTAACAACTAACAAGTACAAGTAACATGACATGATGGTGACCCGTCGTGGTGTACCCTTGACATGTGACTCATGAACGCTGTTGCGACGGCTAACTTGACATGCGAAGTAAATTCTCATCTTGACACCGTAGGTGATTGTATTGAATGTGCTTGTATAAGCTATCAGTCTTGTCTGCATCATGTCTAGGACTTGTATCCCTGGTTACCACGGACAGGGATACATACTGAATCTGACTAGGTTAATGACTAGCTTGATCAAGTAGTTCATATAGAGAGATACTCCGCCTACAAGCAATCCCATTATCTGGGCGTCTTTCCTGATGGACTTGTAGCCTACCGACGAGTAGGGCACATTTCCAGCTCACTGTCATGTGGGGCACTTCATGAAATGATTACTATGCACACTATTATGTGTTGCACTCAAGTCACCTAACAAGTCATGATAACTCTTAGCAAGAACCTTGCGTCTGGATAACCTGGATAGTCTGCAGGGATTGTGGCCGTAGGGATATCTCATTGCATCTTGCTAGTAACTAGGCTTGTGATAACCCTAGTTAGTTAACTATCAAGCCGTACTATTGCTTGGCCGTGAATGTTGGATGGAGTCCCATCTTGTCTAGTCTTGTCTAGACCCAGTACATGGCTATCTCTGGACATGCTTGTGTATGTTTACTTTATCGATAATTGGTTAGAGACTAATTTCTATTCAGGTGAAGGGTTACAACCCCGGTCCTAATTTGGTTTACGGGTTGTAACTTGGTTACCGGAATAGTCCTTTAGTCATCTTATCGTTTATCACCCTGTTTTCTCTAATTCATGTCTTTTGTTATTTCATCTATGATCGTATGTGCTAATATGCTGGTTTTTAGTTCTTAAGTGAAGCCTCCTTTGTGGCACTTGCTCTTTCTGGGGTCTGACCCAGCTGGTTTTGTATGGCCAGATTTTGGAGTAGCACCAGAGGATCTTCCAGCCTTTTTGCCAGATGGTGACCACTAGGCACAACCCTGGCAACGAGTGGGTTCTTATTTTGCTCTCCCACTCCCTTGTAAAATATTCTTTTGAGGCGTTTAGCCGCCGAGCAAGTGTTAGCTCGTTTGCAACTTTACTTACTGTCTGCCTACGGGCTGTAACATGATTAACAAATCCTAGGGTTGATCATGTATGACTTAAACTCTTGCTAGTCTTCGCATTTTGTATGACTAGCTTCATGATCATCTGAATATGTAATGTCTGGGACGCCTTAATTTGTATGTCTGATGATCTACCATCTTATTATGTTTAATTGCTTGTTCGAGATTCAGACACTAGGCTTGTTCTTGACCCTAAGAGACTAATGGCTTGTAGTAAACCCTCATGCATCTAGACAGCCGTGACCGTATTGCGAGGTAGAATTCACTTCAATGTACGTAGCTGGCTGTGTCTGTCCCTCGCTCTCCAGTATTCTGGTTCTGGGGCATGACACTTGGAGTGTAATACATGACAATGTACTGGAAATAGACCCTACTCGATGGTAGGCTACAAGTCCACAGGTGTGATCGGGATAACGGGATCGCTTGTAACTGGGAAATCTCTCTATATGAACTAATTGATCAATCTAGTTATTAACCTAGTCAGATTCATTATGAATTCCTGACCGTGGTAATCAGGAATCCATGCCCTAGACATGATGCAAGATAAGACAGGTAGCTTGTACAATCACAATTAGGAAAATCAACCACGGATTCAAGACAAGAGTTACACTAGCCAGGCAGGAATAACTGTCGTAACAACAATCAAGATTACACATGTCATGTCAGGTTTACTTGTCATATCAAGAGGTCTTCACAGGAGTGTGCCTCGACGGGCCACTAACAAGATTATCAAGACGGGATCATATTATCATGTTCAAGTTAAAGTCCAAGCTTTCAAGTCGGGTCGTCCCAATTTAGGCCAAGTACACGAAGAAGATCAAGTACATTCATGGGTGATTGAAATTATCAATCGCGTATAAACTCTAGTTAAAATGAGACACGAAGATTCTCGAAGCCAAGACGAAGATCTACAACTTTTATATTTTGAGTTTTACAAGATTCTAGCTACAAAATAACTTAAACAGGCAAAAATAGTGTAAATCCTCGCATGGACAATTCTGGGCAATTCCAGCACGTCAAAAATTCGGTGCGTCAAAATTCCTGCACAATCCGGCACGTCGAATTTCCTGCACAATCCGGCGTGTCGAATTTCCTACACAATCCTGTACATCAAATTTCCTGCATAATTCGGTGCGTCGAATTTTCTACACAATTCAGTGTCTCAAATTTCCTGGACAATCCAGCGCGTCGAATTTCCTGGACAATCCGGCACGTCAAATTTTTGGACAATTCGATGCGTCTCCAGTACATGCGCATAGGGAACCTACATGCATGACACGCGTAGAGTCAAAGGATGTGTTGTCAGGACTTCACGGCGCCTGGCCTCCTGAGCGCATGGGGATCGTCGTCCCCAAACAATAAGTTCAGCCATGGAAGTTCCAAAAATTTGCCATGGTCATAACTTCCTCATCCGAACTCGAAATCAAGCGAAATAAAAGCCAAAACTGCATGAAACTAAATTCTCTAGAATATGGAACCACTAGTTTTTGGAAATACCAAGTTTTTAGAGATCAAAACTAAAAAAAATAAGAAAAGTTAAAACTTTAGATCTATAAAAATCTATCCATCAAAACCAAAAAATTTATGTTCTAAAGATGCTTAGAATCATATAGAGAAGAAGATAGAACAAATAAAAATGGAGATCCATCATGTTCTCCATGGAGCAAGTTATACTTGCCTAGGGTTGGTGGGGGAGTAAATGATGAAGAAGAAGAAGAAGAAGAAGAACCGAAGTAAATAATAATAATGGAAGAGAGAGATAGTAGTTGGTTTATATACCAACCCTCTCATCTCAAACCACCCCAAAACCAAATCAAACCAAGCCAAGGTGAACCAAACTAAAACCAAACCAAGTCAATATTGAACCAAGACAAGTCAAATATGGGCCACCTGACAATTACCAGAAATTCGTACATGTATACAAAAAATACGTATAACAAAAAAACGGGAGTGACAAAACTACCCACCTTAAAAGAATTTCGTCCTCAAAATTTTATCAAGAGGCTAGAGGTGTCGGGAAAAGCTATACTAACTACAGGCAATTTATGTCTTGCAATCAATCAAGCAATCATTCATGCAAGCAAGGAATTCTAAACATAAGGTATAAGGAAAATATGATACCTTATGAGTCAAACAGGTGTGGATATCGCGATCGGATATCATCCTCACATTCCCAAGTTGACTCACCCAAAGAGTGATGATCCCAAGCAACACAGACTAAATTAATAGTCTCGTTCTTGAATACATTCTCTCTTCGATCCAATATGGATACGGGTCTTTCCTCATACGAAAGGTTGGCACCAACCATCAATTCCGAATGATCAAAGATATGGCTCGGATCTAGGATATACATATATATCTTGAATTTCAATAAAGCTTACTTGGAATGGATATATAGATAATGGATCACGTTAGGCTCAAACTCAATGGATGGAAAATATAGACACTTTAGGAAAAATAGTTACTTAGGGCCAATGGTAAATAATTAATTGATACGGGTAATGGTGATAATATTTATAGAGGAAAGAAAAGATAATTTGAACAAATTATCAAGGTTAGGGATTGAATTCTAGGTAGGCCTAAGTTACAGAATGAATAGTCCATATCGTCATATCCAAATGTAATAGTGTATCTATAAAAATCTCTCAAGTTATCTAAATTTAGTAAATCTTTACCCAAATTGCATGGCCTTTATAACAACCTTAACTACCCAACGGTCAATTTAAATAAAGGGTTTCTTAGTGATATACCCAGTCCTAGTATCCTAATTGTGAATGAGCACTTCCTAGTCGCAAGCTCGTAGCAGTATGACTAATATGGTACTACCACGAGTTCGCACAATTGGAAAAAATTGACCTGCATGGGCCACCAAAAAACTTGTCATGATCTGCACCCGCTTTTCGGATGCGAGTATGTGAGCAAGTTCAGCCTACACCGCAGTATCGGCATTAGTACGCTGTCTAGCCACAATGCTCAAAATCACATAAAATATAACTTTATTGTTCATTCACATTTCTACATTGATTACAACATTTACAAGATTTACTTTTGAAGAGTTTGTAAGTCTCACAAAATAAAATAAAGCAACTAATCTATCTAACTAGTCTTCTAGGTTGGCCTTTCAACATACTCATATCTTCCCACCGATCCAAAGCGTAATGTAGCAGGCGATTATCTGAAAAATATTAGTTTTCAGTCATGAATGGAACGAGTATATTCTAACAACAGTTCCAATAATTGACAAAATCTATAAAACCATAAATAATACTAAAATACATGATGAGTAGATAAACAGAAAATTATGGTATGAAATATATGAGTAAAAGCAGGAGAGCATGGTAATGAAGACAAGGAATAACAGTAATAACAACTGAAATAGGAATAAATAACATATAGCAAGACTACATCTAACTAGTGAGTTGAAATATACTTTCGACATGTAAATGGCTAAGGGGTAAATCTGGCACCCCGCACGTGAAGTGTGCGACTGCTATCAAACACAAATAGACAAATAGAATGTTTCTGGGTATATTTACATGTCTACTAATATATTTCTCCGCCTGGCTAGTACTCATAAAATCAAATAGGTCACAAAAACGGTAATATATTAGTCACGAACAACATGTAAAGAATCCATAACTACTACCTCGTGAAATCATCGTGTCCAGAAATAATAGAAAATTAATGTAAGACAATAGTACATACACAAATCATAGAAGTTATCAAATATAAAAACTATTAAAAAATATACTCGCCTGAGATCCTTTGCTGGTGATACCGATAACACCATCACGTTCGAAAAAATACAGTTGGCAAGGGGTAGCACGCAAAACCAACAACATCCAACCACTTAGTGAGCTACAAGAGTCAAACTCCCGTAATTATCTCCGGATGCTGAAATAAATATCATGAATATTTTTGGTATAAAAAATATGTCTAAAAATGCCTACCCAAAAGTCCAATTTTGGATACAAGGGCAAAATTGTAATTTTGGATCAAGACGATGTCCGTCGTTGGACCCGCTTTGCACAAAAAAGCATACCAGTACCTACGATCTTTAAATTCATCAAACTATATGTCTACGAATTCGGTTTGACGATGTGAACCCAATCGTAAGTCCAAAATTGGATTCTGGTGGACTGTGCACAAATTCACCCGTTGGATCGGGTCGCGGGCCCGCCAAATTAGCGTTCCGATCAACTTTCTCAGAATCGAACCAAACTTGGCTCACACGACCAAAAATAAATACGATCTTGTTGGTATAAGTTTCATCTCGAGATGATGAACGCGCACAAAGTTATGGACTAGTTTGTAAAGGGGGCCGATACGGGATATCTCGACGGATACGTCTCGATTTCGTCGTGCACACACAGCAAAATTGAGTTCCGTCGAATCTCATACGTCGACAACATCCATACGCGTCTTTCTATGCCCATGGGTTGCGACCACGTCGCCTGGTTTGTCGGGGCGCATGTCGTATCGATGATAATTACCCAATTTTACAGTTCGAAAAACTAGTTTTTCCCTAAACGTTGAAACTGATTTAACAGGAATTTAATAGATGAAAAATAAAAGTAAAAGAGGGGTTTCCAGCTCGTATAGGTTGTCTTTAACTCTGTTCAGATAGTATTTAAAATCCTAATTAATCTTTCCAAAATTTTCCTTCCAAAACGGGGTCCAAGATTGGTCCTAACTCTGTTTAGGGACATATTTTTCGTCGATGTTTACATCGATCTATCGGACAATCTAGGGCGTTATATTTGAAACTATTTGAAGGAACTTAGACTCGTATAGGTTGTGAATATACCTGAAAAGACGAATCATAAAATAATCCATTGTACGCGACAAAACGTCGCTACGAAGTCGGCTTGAGACTGCTGTTGCTGCTGTGCTACAATTGAGGTACGCGCGTTTGGGGCTCACAGCCAGCCATCTGACGACTCGTACGGCGGCCGGGGAAGGTCGCCGCAAGTAAGGGATGGAAATGGGGTACGGGGCTTACTGGGGGTGGTTTGGGTTTTAGGGTTTTCTTCGGCTGCTCTCTTACTCTCTCTTGTTTCTCTTTTTTATATATACAACTTTCTACGAAATTGAGGTAGGGGTCAAGTCTGAACCAATACTGTTCCCGCCCTTCTTTCTTTCTTTTTATTTAAAAACCTACTTCTATATATAGATATCTATATAGGTGTTTTTTTTATATAGGTGTCTATATATAAAAAAAATTAGGTGTCTATATATAGATATTTTTTAGGTGTATATATATATATATATATATATATATATATATATATATATATATATATATATATATATATATATATATATATATTCAATAAAACTCGAGAAAATCTTAATAATGTTTTCCTAGGGTAGGGTGTTATACATATCCTTATGTACCTGCAATTAATATACAGTTCCTAAGAACACAAAATAACTAACAATATTTTAATAATAATAATAATAATAATAATAATAGTGATAGCAAAATAAGGAAAAATCAGTAATAGCTGTACATACAAAATATGTATTGTCTAAAAATCCCAACATGAATAAGGATAACTAGAAAAGTATTTATTATATTTTTAAACAAATACCACTTAATATCAAATAATATTGATATCTTACTATATATATATATATATATATATATATATATATATATATATATATATATATATATATATATATATATATAACAAAAAATATATATATATATATATATATATATATATATATATATAACAATTACTTAAAAAATATATTTACGAGAGCATTAAGATAAAATACTACATACACACATAAAATATATCGATACGGACGTCTTTGGACACATAACATCTCTACATGGGCTTCGGTTCGGTTCGGATGCAGTTTGACTAGTTTAACACAATCGGGTCTCCTAAAAAGTCAATAATCTAATTAAATCTTCTATAGGGGTTAAGTCGCAACTTTGACTAATTTTTCTAGTTAGAACACATATATGGCTCGGTCTTCCCTACCATGGCTAAAAACTAGTCAAAGCACTCAACTACACTCTTCGTACCAAATTTGTAGTCATCTTGTACTACAAATCTTAACCATGACTAATGCCTTCTATCATAATAACTATTTAATTAAAAAAATTTATAAAATTCCAAAAATCACTATTTAAGTCAAATAAATAATAAAATATATATTTTAAAGTTTTAGGAAGAGGGGTTACAAATCTACCCACCTTAGAAATAAATTCGTCCTCGAATTTAAATAAAATAGATAAGAAAATAATATAAAGCATTGAACAAAAAGATAAAAAAATAGAATTAAAATTATTAGTTTCTATCAAAATAATCTAAAACACATTATTATAACTCAAAATCTTATATTAAATAATTAGTCATCCTAGTAATTTGAATATAACGATATCGTCAAGATAATTTCAAATATTGATTATATATATATATATATATATATATATATATATATATATATATATATATATATATATATATATATAATCAAAATCTTATTTAGACATAAATGGAAAACTTTTACAACTATTTTAGAAACCAAATATTGAACAACATATTTTATAATTCCAAAAAATTCAAGAATATATGTTTTTAGAAAAAATTTAATTAGTTTTTGAAATATAAAAATAATACTAAAATAATCTTTAATCATTTCAAGAGAAAGTATTTCTAATCATGATAAATAAAAGGCTTAATTGCTAATTGCTACCCTCAACTATCACACTTTTTCAAGTTGATACCCTAAACTTTTTTTCGTAACAGATTGATACCTCAACTATTTTTTTTTTCAACTTAATACCTAACATTTTAAAAAACCCCAAAATACCCTTATCCCTTCCCTCCCTCCACCCCCTCCCCCACTCCGGCCACCCCCCTGCTAGCTCCGGCCAACGCCGACCCTCTCCGCCGCCTGTTCCCGCGCCCCTCCAGCGCACGCGGCCACCCGCGCCCCTGGTCCAGCGACCACGCCCCTCCGCGGATCCCCCGACCGCCCTCCGGCCAGCGCCGCGCCGACCCAGCGCGCCCCCTCGCGCACACGGCCGACCGGCCTCCCGCCGACCGGGCCACCTGAAGCGAGCAGGGGGGGTTGGGGGGGGAGCTGCGGCCGTAGGGGGGGGCGAAGCGAGCACGGGGGAGGGGGGTTAGGGGTAGGGGCATTTTTGTCCAAAATAATGTCTGGGTATCAAGTTGTTACAAAAAAAAGTTTAGGGTATCAACTTGAAAAAGTGTGATAGTTGAGGGTAGCAATTAGCAATTAAGCCTAAATAAAATAAATAGTTAGGAAAGTAAAGATTTGCAAATCGGGAAGTGGACTTACAAGAAAACTTGTAAACCAGAAAATAATCAGGGGAACCAAGTAATACTACTACTATGCAGACTATCTAGTCTATGTGAAATGCACTTGAGGACAATGTCCGACGAATGGAGCTCTGTCTAAGGGATACATGTGTAGTGATCTGAGTCACCAACTGCAGCAACATCAAAACATAAATAAAATTAGCTACAAGCAGCCCCTCCGCCTAGTGACTGTCCTCCCCACCAAGTGATACTGCCCTTGTCGCATCTACGACACGTCTAGTCTGACAATAATAAGTGATAAGTCCAGGGATCCAGTCAATCATGTATGCAGAAAATCCATCATCGTGTAAACGTCCAGAGATCATAAACGAGTCTTCTATATGCCATGCAATGTGAATCCGTGTCTTATGTCTATGTGTCAGCAGGTATGATCATGTAAGTACACAGATGAAAGCAGGTAAATCATGTAGAGCAGTATATCTAAAGTGAACGACTAATAAGAAAACAAGCATGTAAATACTGTATATCAAATTAGCAAGGTATACTTGCCTAGAGTTTGTCCAAACTGTGCTAAGACTGCAGTACCAAAGTCTAACCCAACTATCCATGAGCCATTGAACCATACTTCATGCAAATATCTATCAACCCAAATCACAAACAAATATATATCACCACTAAGATATACGTATGAGTAATAACTTCTACCTAGAGATCTTGGGTCGTTCTAGTTGCGTATTACCTTATATTATCTAAGACACTTGTTAATTATATCGGCTAGAACTAGGTCAAACTAGTCTCTATAATTATTATAGCTAATAATATGAATTGCAAGTTGTAGGTTTGAAATATCAAGTTTGTACCTCATCATTCGTACAACAAAACCTATGATGCACAAATTGAGACAAGATGATCAACCGCAAGGTTAACAATATTATCTTAGCGATCCATATTGTCATCTTATTAATTTCAGCGATGTGAGATCACTGGAATCGACTAATCTCAGTTTCGACGCATGAATTTTAAAATACGAACATAATAAGAATTAATTATAATAATGATGATACAAAAAGAAAAATCTACAGACGTCGTCAAATGACGAAACAAATATCGCCAACATGTTCAAAATGGTCAAATTAGCGAGGATAGCCTACCCATAAGTCCAATTTGGACACATAGACAAAACGATAATTTTGAGTTAAAACGTTGTCCGTCATTGGACCTGCTTTGCACCGAAAAATATGCCAGGATAAAAGCCATCTAAACCTGGCAAACTATATGTTCATGAGTCCAGAATAGTGATACGAACCCAACGGTATCCAGAATTGGATTTCGATGAGTCGATCTCAAAATCACCCGTTGACCCGGACTTTGGGACCCAGTTTGTATGAAAATACATGATGGGGCCCATGTCCTCCAAATCTAGCAAACTATATAACATTTTTAAGCAAAACGATGCCATGAGTCCGTTGGTGGCGTCAGAATTGGAATTTTGAGTCCCGGGTTCAAAATTGGAATTTTACAAGTTAGAAATTACGATTTCGAGAGGCCAACTTTGGCGTCAACCAACCAAACGACATCCTATGAAGCTAAAAAATTTATGGCACGAAGGTGGTTATAACTGATGTACAACGGAGTTGGTGCTTCATCAATCGGATCTTCGATGAGAGAGAAACAAATTTACGAAATTGGCTCCATGAAATTGTCCAAAATAAATATAATTTAAACGGTCAACTTGGTGGCCGATTTTGATCTATCAAATGATCGAATTAACAGTTAAGATTTTAGGTGAGCGAAGGGGTATATATCTAGATTGAGATGAAAGAATTAGATGGATGATCAAACAGTCGGATCACCCATAGAACACGTGCAAAGTTGCTGCCACGAAACGTGAATTCTGACTTTTGATCTACGCGTGCTTCGATGAGATTTCAATTCTGAACTCGAAGTCGACTCCCTGCTACGTAGGGTACTGTGTGGCCACGCAAAGGCGCCCTTGGGTGGTATTCATCCACCGTGCGGTGGCGATCGGCCGGCCGAGGCTGTACCTGGTGTCTACGGTGAGTGCGGTCGCGATCTCACGTGCGGGGAGGCGCATTTGGCTACTGCCATCGCACGAGGGTGATGTCAGTGTGGTGGCATGTGGGTCTACTGTTAGCGCCACGACGATGGCTAATGGCGACGACGTTGCGAGTGGTGGTGCGGGACAACATTGTAAGAACAACAAAGGCAGCTGTATGCAGTAGAAGCTCGATCCTGCTATAATAGCAGCGAGAACATCAGCATGTTGCTGGCCGCCCTAGGGTTGGTGGCCGAAGCTGGAGGCCCCACTAGGGTGGTTCCCTGGGCGGCGTTAGAGGCTGCGGCAGTAGCCCAGGCAGCGACGGCGAGCGTAGAAAAAGGAAGGAAAGATGAAGAAGTGGGAAAGTGTGGAGGGAGGAGAAGAGTCTATGCTCTTATCAATGGAACAATGCTCACAGCAATGGAGCAGTGGGTAGGGGAAGAAAGGAGACTTTTATTAGCGGCTAGGGTTCTTTTTAGTTGTTGCTGCAGCTTCAATATAAATGGGATTAAGATGGGTCGGGTCTAATAGAGTGGGTGGTGCCAATAACTAATACCCAATAATCCAAACCCAAGGTCACTAGTTAGTGTGCTTCTCATTTCTTGGTTCAGGTCTGGGCTTCGAAATGTGATTGCTTAATATTTATTTACACTTAGTTGCCCAATTAATCCTAAATATCCTATATATTATTCTTTAAGGACTCTAACAAAATATATATTTAATATATAATTTGATGGCCCAAGTACATTTCTATTTACACATATACCTAATTTCAAAAAGAATTTTGTAAACTTAGAAAACAATTTATCTAAACTATGGTTTTCAAGAAAACATGCATACAACTTGAACATGAACAACACTACCAAAAACAATGGTAATCACCTAGTAATTGTAACGCCCCAGTCCCAAAATACATAGGACCAAGTACGTAGACATGCCAGCTGTACACATACGAAATACATGGACCTCGTATGTATACATAAGCTGTAAATGTAGTAATCCAAGACAACTAAATCTCATCCACAATGAAAGGAATAATAATATAGAAATCAACTTGAATATTTATGATACAATCGTTGGGCGGAGACAAAGTCCACTACCAACTAATTTAAATAGAGAAGAAATATACAAAGAAAGTGATTGGTCGAGCGAAGCAATGACAAGTCCAAAAGCAGTCATCATGAAGGAAGGAATGGCCTTAGCTAGAGCACCTGCAAGAAATCACGAAAACACACACCTGGGGAAAATCAGGTCCTCAGAGGGACGTAACAAGACACATAATATCATGCCGATAAACTGAATAAATAAAGCTCAACAGAAAAGTATGCATGAGTAAAGGTCCCTAACCATTTCAGGTGATATATACTTTGAGAAGACAACGTTCTACGCAGAAGCTTAGGTGTTCAGCATAGATGGAGAGAGAGTGGTAGTAGGTAGCGCTCATAAGAGACACTATCGACCATGGGCAGAAAGTAGCTCCCATACGAGAGCTATCGACCCCGGGACAGTAAGTAGCGCTCATCCGAGACACTATCGGCCCAAATCTATGTGTGTACTGAACATGTAGCCCCTACGCTAATAACTGTCTCCCCCCTCCCCATGATACTATACATATGTCGACTCCACGACACTGTTTAATCCTTATAAACTGCCAAGCCTTCTACATAATCTATTAGCAGTTATATCCTATCGTACGGCCTGTACGTACCGATGTACGGTCGGTACTCAAGTCTGAAACTATATGCGACTCACAACTCACACACAACCCGTGGCACATCGTGACAGTTTATGAGATACACTAAACATACGGTGGTCCCTTAACTCTAAGCCAATTGCATAAAATATAATAATTTGCATATATATATAATTTTGAAAGAACAACCTAAAGAAAAAGCATGCATGATATTGAGCAAAAATTAAACAGTAAAGGCAAGGTGTCTTGCCTGATAGAGCGCCTGGTGTGCTGCGATGATGAATGTGGCACGAACTGCGACTTCGGTGCAACAACCATACAAGGTGACCTCGAATGGTGACACGGTTAGTTCCATTGGGTCCAGAAGGGTCAAATTAGCTAGGGTGGACATAAGGTAGTATAGAATTGGTAAAGAAATGGGAAAGATGGGTTGAATCACGATATGGAGAAAATCGTAGGAAGTCAAATAATAGAATTGGTTTAAGAAAAATGTTTTTATAAAACTTGAAATACAAATTATTAGTCTTTCAATTAAATACAAAAGAAAATCGAAAGTTATTTTTAAGGCAAAAGCTCTAAGTTTGTCAAAATAAGTTTTAGTAGGAAACTATATATTTTTATTAGCCAAAAATTAATAAACTAGAAATTTATAGTATAATTTGGTGACTACTTTTATTGACCAATATATCCTTAGAAAATATAAAATCCAAAAGGAAAACAAATAGATAAGCTAGGGTTATAAAATAGATTTTGTCAACGTACTATTTTTGGTAAAATCTTCCTTTGAGAATATTTGGAATAATATTTTCGTAGAAATTTCTAAATGTAATAATGTTTGCAAAGAAATGGTTTTTAGCAATAAGAGCAAAATAATCATAATAAAAATACTATGAATAATAATAAGAAAAAACACTTGTAACCATCTACATTGTAATAATAAAACTAGTAACAATAATTTAAAATGATGATAGTAATAATAATAGTAATGATAATAAAAATATTAATAATAATAATAATACAGATGATAATAATAATAATAATAATAATAATAATAATAATAATAAACTGCTACTAATAATAAGTAACAGCAACAAAAGTATAATAATAATAATAATAATAATAATAATAATAATAATAATAAACTAACATTTACTAAAAGTAAACACTAACAACAACAAAAATACTTAAAGCTTTCAGAAAGAAGGATGAGGGAGGAGTGAGAATGGGAGGGCGAGTGAGGGAGCGGAGAGGCGGCGGCGAGCCATCTCGGGGCGGCGCCGGAGACGATCGGAGAGGGGTTCACGGCAAGGAAATGGAGGCTCGACGCAAGCGCGGGATCGGAGGGCTGCGGTCAGCTGTGCACGAGAGTCAGCGCCGGGAGCGGCGCTGTCGACCTAGGCGGTGGCCGAGTTGGGGTTCGGGCGGCGGAGCGGGCTGCTAGGGCGCGTGCGGCGTTTGCTGGCCGCGACGAAGAAAAAGAGGAGCGGTCGGCGGAGGGTTTTCGGGGGTTCCAGCGGGTCGGCGCGGTGGGTTTTCGGCGGTCGTGCCGAGGACGCGGCGGACGGTGGAGGCGCTGGGGGTAGATCGAGAGGGGGCGAGTGCGGGAGACAGACGGCAAGGGGATCGGGGGAGTCGGTGGTCCGGCCAAGGCGAGGCGGAGTACGGTACTGCGGGGCTCGGGCGGTGGCGGATATGGGGTTTCGGCCCTGGGCTTGTCGGTGGAAGGAGACGCGACGGATGGGCGGTGTCGGGGAGACCAGGTGGCGGCGCGCTGGACGAGAGGGGGCTAGCCAGATCTGGAGTCAGGCCGGCTACGACTCTGTCGAGGAGCAGGTTAGGGGTTGGGTTGATTTTATTTTATTTTATTTTTGATGTAGAAATTGTGGTGGTGACACTGGTGATTGTGACGTCGTACGAGGACGCCGTCGGTGGCGGTGGTTTGGTTGGCGGGATGCCGACGGTGGTGGTGGTGTTACTGATGGTGGTGGCTGTGATGTAGACGGTGATGGGGGTGGTAAGGGTGAGCGGGGCTTGGTGGTCGTGGGTTGTTTGTGGTGGTAAGGTCGGAGTGCAGGGTTGCGACAAGAAGGGGAAGGTAGTCGTGATGGGTTTGGTGCAACTGCGGTCGGGAGAAGGATGGTCGTGGGTGGTAGCTGCCAGGACGGGCGACGTTTGGTGGTGGAGATCGGGGGCTTGCCGGTCGTGTCGGTGATGGGATGCCAGAGATGGCAGTATCTGGTGGGGGCTTCGGCCAAAATTAGGGTTAGGGTTAGGATTAGGGTTTAGATTATGTCGGGGTGTCTGACACGGGCTGGGTTGCTGTGTCGAGATCGTGTCCGACATGTGGACACGAAGAAGGTAAAATGTAATTGTAATAGAAATAAAAAATAATAGAAGGGAAGGGGGACACCGACACGATGCACGGGTTGGGTTGTGGAAATTTGGTGGATGAATAATAAATTGGAAGAGTACCTGCCTATTTATAGGATGTGAGAATTTCCAATTGGATAAGAACTAGGAATAGTTTAAACCCAAAATAGATAATTCGTCTATTTATTTAAAATCAAATCCAATCTAAATACAATCCAATTTAAATCAAAATCCAATTCCGAATACAAATCAAATTTGAATCTAATTAAATTCTTGGTTTAAAAACAATGGGATAAATCAAATTTCAAATGTTAACTATTTAAATAAAACCATAAATTTAAATCAAGATTTAAATCTCCACAATAATTTTGAAATATATTTTTCAAAAATACTAATAATAATAATTTCAAAAATTACATTAATATTTTTAAATATCTTTTTGAATATTAAAATATTAATATTAATAAATCTCGAAAATTACATTTTTATTTAAAATAGACTAATAAATAATTACAAAATATATGTATGCACGAATAATGCATACATGATTATGCTTTTCCTAGTATACAATAAAATATTATTTATGATTAATAATTGCTAAAAAAATCAAAAGGTCTTTTATAGCAAGAATAATAATTTTATAATATTTTGAGAGTGTATAATAAAATAGAAAATTATTTTTATAAAATATGTACGCTCGCACGACGTACAATACGACTATGCAATGTACAATACAAAATTTTAAATCGGTACCAAATTTAATATAATAAAAAAATAGTAGAAATTTAGGGGTTTTACATCCTACCCAACTTAAAAGAATTTCGTCCTCGAAATTTAGGAGTAGGTAAGGTAGAGGATAGAAAAAAAAAGTTTGCGATTAAATAGTGAACAAGGTGACGAACGATGATCATGCAATTAGAATGTCTTGGGTTTTGAATCTATGGAATTAACTCAAGGATAGGGTTTTGAAAGAGGGTTGCTAGTTAACACTAAGAAATAAGGAAGATTTAAGGGTTAAGTTAAATGGTGATAAGATACGAATAAAGAGAGATAGAATCGAGTAGAGCAAGCAAAGTTTTAGAGGATATAGTCGCCTAGGTTTAGAGTTAAATCAATCTCAAGTTCCAAGGAGGTCGCGAAAGTTGAATCTTGGGTCGAGAGAAGGATGAGGAACTTAAGATAGGTGAAATATGAAGCCAACAAGAGTTCAAGAATATGTTTCGAATACTAATTTATGGTTCAATGACGATGGAATAATTTCAAGTAGAGTTGTCAAGGCTGTCGCAGATGAGACTCTAGGGGCAAGTTTAACTATGTCTCCATCTACGTAGAATGATAAACGAAAAAGCGAACCAAAGTACAATAGGTTGATCAGACCATAATACACCGGTTCTGATTAGACAATATGTTAGTGGGTGCGACCCAATATGTCATGATCAAGCCCAAAAATAAAGCTTGCAAAACTAAGGCTAAATTGATAAGATGGTCGAAATAAGTAAGTGTGATAATGATGAAGAAATTTAAGTAATCCAAGTTCCTTTAAAATCTAAGTCTCGCTCGAAGTGTGAGCTTATACAGTTGACTTGGTTGACTATAAATGAACCTATTGGTTTGGTTCACAAAGACAAGGGTTTGGTTTGGTCATGAGTATTCTATCTAACTTACAAGGGTTAAACTAGTTGTGTGACGGGACAGTGGTCAAGATAGTTCTCAAATAATCTCATACAATATCTATCCTTCTAAACTGCCAAATATAATCTATAGATTTGAGATTTGAATTTCTTTAATCAATCCCTAAGATAACCTTTATCATTTCCCATATTATATTATAACAAAAACTTTCCATCTTATCTAGTCGCAACAAAATCATAATAAAATCTAAATAACTCTTTATGGTGTTACAATTTAAATCGATATAAATCCAAGTCTAAATTATAATTGGTTCCACAATTGTAATCCATACAAGAATTTAATAATTCATAATTCCTCAATTTGATTCGGTATCCTTCAAAATATTTTAACCAAAAATTATTACTATCATTACTTCAACCATTTCACTCAAAAATTTTTGCAAACTCATTAATCGTAATCGCACATCTAAATTTTAAAACTTAAAATTCTCAAATGGTTATCCATCCTACTCGGCAAAATTTAAATCATTTTTAAACTAAATCTATATCCTTTCCAAGATGTATAACTATAACCCAATGAATCATAAATATTTTTCAAGACCTTCAAAATCCAAATCGTGATCCCTTTTTTTTCAATTGTATAATGATTCTAGAATTCCTTTTGTAGTATCAAAACAATCCTTGTTGCTTCTACCCAACTTAAAATTTACTAATCATCAAGGTCATACTTTTAGGGCACAACATTGCCTTTATGACTCCATTAAAACCTTAATGCCTACTAATTGTCAATGTAACCCTTCTAGCTATGAGTTTGACTTATGAGCATATACAAGTGTAGTCATCTTCCTAGCTGTCACTAAGCACGAGACTAAGAATTTACGGTAGAAGGAGTCAAGCAAGATGCAAATCAAGGAAGTCGAACGAGAGTTCAAAATTTGAAGTCAAGAATGGATGTCAAGTGGGTAGATAAGATCTTAGACTCTAATCCTATGTTGCAGGCTCACATCGGTACGGTAAAGTAACCGAAGTGATAAACTGGACCTGCATGGGCCACCACAAAAACATGTAACGCCCCAGTCCCAAAATACGTAGGACCAAGTACGTAGACATGCCAGCTGTACACATACGAAATACATGGACCTCGTATGTATACATAAGCTGTAAACATAGTAATCCAAGACAACTAAATCTCATCCACAATGAAAGAAATAATAATATAGAAATCAACTTGAATATTTATGATACAATCGTTGGACGGAGACAAAGTCCACTACCAACTAATTTAAATAGAAAGAAATATACAAAGAAAGTGATTGGTCGAGCGAAGCAATGACAAGTCCAAAAGCAGTCATCATGAAGGAAGGAATGGCCTTAGCTAGAGCACCTGCAAGAAATCACGAAAACACACACATAGGGAAAACCAGGTCCTCAGAGGGACGTAACAAGACACATAATATCGTGCCGATAAACTGAATAAATAAAGCTCAACAGAAAAGTATGCATGAGTAAAGGTCCCTAACCATTCTAGGTGATATATACTTTGAGAAGACAACGTTCTACGCAGGAGCTTAGGTGTTCAGCATAGATGGAGAGAGAGTGTTAGTAGGTAGCGCTCATAAGAGACACTATCGACCATGGGCAGAAAGTAGCTCCCATACGAGAGCTATCGGCCCCGGGGCAGTAAGTAGTGCTCATCCGAGACACTATCGGCCCAAATCTATGTGTGTACTGAACATGTAGCCCCTACGCTAATAACTGTCTCCCCCTCCCCATGATACTATACATATGTCGACTCCACGATACTGTTTAATCCTTATTAACTGCCAAGTCTTCTACATAATCTATTAGCAGTTATATCCTATCGCACGACCTGTACGCACCGATGTACGGTCGGTACGCAAGTCTGAAACTATATGCGACTCACAACTCACACACAACCCATGGCACATCGTGACAGTTTATGAGATACACTAAACATACGGTGGTCCCTTAACTCTAAGCCAATTGCATAAAATATAATAATTTGTATATATATATAATTTTGAAAGAACAACCTAAAGAAAAAGCATGCATGATATTGAGCAAAAATTAAACAGTAAAGACAAGGTGTCTTGCCTGATAGAGCGCGTGGTGTGCTGCGATGATGAATGTGGCACGAACTGCGACTTCGGTGCAACAACCATGCAAGGTGACCTCGGGTGGTGACACAGTTAGTTCCATTGGGTCCAGAAGGGTCAAATTAGCTAGGGTGGACATAAGGTAGTATATAATTGGTAAAGGAATGGGAAAGATGGGTTGAATCACGAGATGGAGAAAATCGTAGGAAGTCAAATAATAGAATTGGTTTAAGAAAAATGTTTTTATAAAACTTGAAATACAAATTATTAGTCTTTCAATTAAATACAAAAAGAAAATCGAAAGTCATTTTTAAGGCAAAAGCTCTAAGTTTGTCAAAATAAGTTTTAGTAGGAAACTATATATTTTGATTAGCCAAAAATTAATAAACTAGAAATTTATAGTATAATTTGGTTACTACTTTTATTGACCAATATATCCTTAGAAAATACAAAATCCAAAAGGAAAACAAATAGATAAGCTAGGGCTATAAAATAGATTTTGTCAACGTACTATTTTTGGTAAAATCTTCCTTTGAGAATATTTGGAATAATATTTTCGTAGAAATTTCTAAAAGTAATAATGTTTGCAAAGAAATGGTTTTTAGCAATAAGAGCAAAATAATCATAATAAAAATACTATGAATAATAATAATAAGGAAAAACACTTGTAACCATCTACATTTTAATAATAAAACTACTAACAATAATTTAAAATGATGATAGTAATAATAATAGTAATGATAATAAAAATATTAATAATAATAATAATACAGATGATAACAATAATAATAATAATAATAATGATAAACTGCTACTAATAATAAGTAACAGCAACAAAAGTATAATAATAATAATAATAATAATAATAATAATAATAATAAACTAACATTTACTAAAAGTAAACAGTAACAACAACAAAATTACTTAAAGCTTTCAGAAAGAAGGAAGAGGGAGGAGTGAGAATGGGAGAACGAGTGAGGGAGCGGAGAGGCGGCGGCGAGCCAGCTCGGGGCGGCGCCGGAGACGATCGGAGAGGGGTTCGCGGCGAGGAAAGGGAGCCTCGGCGCAAGCGCGGGATCGGAGGGCTGCGGTCAGTGGTGCACGAGAGTCAGCGCCGGAAGCGGCGCTGTCGACCTAGGCGGTGGCCGAGTTGGGGTTCGGGCGGCGGAGCGGGCTGCTAGGGCGCGTGCGACGTTTGCTGGCCGCGGCGGAGGAAAAGAGGAGCGGTCGACGGAGGATTTTCGGGGGTTCCAGCGGGTCGGCGTAGTGGGTTTTCGGCGGTCGTGCCGAGGATGCGGCGGACGGTGGAGGCGCTGGGGGTAGATCGAGAGGGGGCGAGTGCGGGAGACTGACGGCAAGGGGATCGGGGGAGTCGGTGGTCCGGCCAAGGCGAGGCGGAGTACGGCGCTGCGGGGCTCGGGCGGTGGCGGATATGGGGTTTCGGCCCTGGGCTTGTCGGCGGGAGGAGACGCGGCGGATGGGCGGTGTCGGGAAGATCAGGTGGCGGCGCGCTGGACGAGAGGGGGCTAGCCGGATCTGGAGTCGGGCCGGCTACGACTCTGTCGAGGAGCAGGTTAGGGGTTGGGTTGATTTTATTTTTATTTTATTTTTGATGTGGAAATTGTGGTGGTGACACTGGCGATTGTGACAGCGTGCAAGGACGCCGTCGGTGGCGGTGGTTTGGTTGGCGGGATGTCGACGGTGGTGGTGGTGTTACTGATGGTGGTGGCTGTGATGTAGATGGTGATGGGGGTGGTAAGGGTGAGCGGGGCTTGGTGGTCATGGGTTGTTTGTGGTGGTAAGGTCGGAGTGCAGGGTTGCGACAAGAAGGGGAAGGTGGTCGTGATGGGTTTGGTGCAACTGCAGTCGGGAGAAGGATGGCCGTGGGTGGTAGCTGCCAGGACGGGCGACGTTTGGTGGTGGAGATCGGGGGCTTGCCGGTCGTGTCGGTGATGGGATGCCGGAGATGGCAGTATCCGGTGGGGGCTTCGGCCGAAATTAGGGTTAGGGTTAGGATTAGGGTTTGGATTATGTCGGGATGTCTGACATGGGCTGGGTTGCTGTGTCGAGATCGTGTCCGACATGTGGACACGAAGAAGGTGAAAATGTAATTGTAATAGAAATAAAAAATAGTGGAAGGGAAGGGGGACACCGACACGATGCACGGGTTGGGTTGTAGAAATTTGGTGGATGAATAATGAATTGGAGGAATACCTGCCTATTTATAGGATGTGGAAATTTCTAATTGGATAAGAACTAGGAATAGTTTAAACCCAAAATAGATAATTCGTCTATTTATTTAAAATCAAATCCAATCTAAATACAATCTAATTTAATTCAAAATCCAATTCCGAATACAAATCAAATTTGAATCTAATTAAATTCTTGGTTTAAAAACAATAGGATAAGTCAAATTTCAAATGTTAACTATTTAAATAAATCCATAAATTTAAATCAAGATTTAAATCTCCACAATAATTTCGAAATATATTTTCCAAAAATACTAATAATAATAATTTTAAAAATTATATTAATATTTTTAAATATCTTTTTGAATATTAAAATATTAATATTAATAAATCTCAAAAATTATATTTTTATTTAAAATAGACTAATAAATAATTACGAAATATATGTATGCACGAATAATGCATACATGATTATGCTTTTCCTAGTATACAATAAAATATTATTTATGATTAATAACTGCTAAAAAAAATCAAAAGGTCTTTTATAGCAATAATAATAATTTTATAATATTTTGAGAGTGTATAATAAAATAGAAAATTGTTTTTATAAAATATGTACGCTCGCACGACGTACAATACGACTATGCAATGTGCAATACAAAATTTTAAATCGGTACCAAATTTAATATAATAAAAAAAATAGTAGAAATTTAGGGGTTTTACAGTAATTATAAGGTGGATTTAGGTGTTGGCGTTGTGTGAGTATTTCGCTTAGGAAGACATTTTGTGCTATTGAACGAAGAGTAGAAGAAGAAGGGTTTGTGTGTATGTTTTGCTTAAGGAGAGAAAGAAGTAAGTTGTTGCTAGTGTGAGAATGGGCCTTGGAGTGTATTAGGAAGGAAAGGAGAATAAGTAATATAGATATATGGCTTTACTAAAAATATTTGGTGGGCTGGATGAATCATTTGGTGTTTTGTAGGGGATGAGTGGTGTTATATGTTTGGGGTGTGCCATGAGAGTGGCCACTTGAATTTGGATTGGGTGTTGGGTTCGATTGGGCTTGGTGTTATCATGACTGCAAATTTAGATTGATTATGATCATTGATAAAATAATAGCGTGCGGGAGCTCAATTAGATGGTACACAAGTGGCGTGTGTATAGTAGGCTCAAAATAAGTCAAAGCCATATATTGGGTCGATTAGATTGGATTAATGTCGAGTCCCAAAATTAAATTGGAGGCCAAGTTTTTCGATAGATGGTCAAATAGCCTAAATTGACCAGAAAGTTGTGCGATATAAATAGAATACAATGGAACAAGTTTGAGTGAGACGTGATATATCAAAATAAAGATAAAGTTTTCTAGGTCAAAACTCATGAAGGACATTTCGAGAGATTGACATCTCTGGTGCTCCCAAAATCGAAGTCACGGAAAAGTACATTTAATGGTCAAAACTAATTTATATAAATTATTCATTGAAAATAATTCATTTAAAAATTTTAAAAGAAACCCTAAAATCTAGGGGACTTACATCCACCACTCCGTCGACCATCGACCTAAGCTCCGACTTTCCTAAACCCTCACCACCGATACACCAGAGTAGATCACCACCACCAGTCTTCACCGCTATGACTCCAACCATCACTGCTACCCCTACACCGCTACACGACCCCTGTCTCTGACCTACACACTGCCGTAAGCCGCTACATGACACCACCCAAGCCCAGATCTACTCACTAGACCTCTACCGCCCAGATTTACTCCGTCAACGTCACCGATGGCCAGATCCAGTTGACGCCAACCTCCAATAAGGTAGATCTATCGCCCTACGTCGACAAAGCTTCCCCTCCATGAGCGTGTCGCCGTCTGTTTTGCACCGCTTCCGATCCAGTTGTTCTCGAGCGTCGACGACCGTTCGATAAGGCCTTTGTTGTTCTCCCTCTTCCTTCATTCCTCTTCTTTATCTCACTCTCGCTTATTCTCTCTCTTCCTCACTCTTCTTCTTTCTTACTTTTGTTTGGAAGTTGCTGCTCTCTCTTTCTCTCTCTTGCTGAGAAGAGAGTTAGGGTTTAAAACCCTATTCGTGGGCTTGGGCTTCAACCCCATTGGTGGTTTAATTGTTTATTTTAGACATAAATTCTGTAGGGCTTAAAGCCCAATTACTATTATTTCTCTGTGTAATAATAAATGCTGGGGCCTAAAGCCCAGGTTAGTTTTATTATTATGTAAGTATATGTGTATATATGTGTGTATATATAGGTATAATATTTTGTATAAATATTATTAGTATAAATATATTATGGTATATACATGTATAGTTATTTTATACTATTATATTAGCACTGATAATATTATGGTAATTATATTATATAAAATTATTATATATTTTACCTAAAGTAGTATTTACCAAATAATGTTTTAACGTAATTTTCAAAATGTTATTTCTAAATATTTTGACTAAGTAAATTTGTAAGCCCCCTGGATTTTTAGAGTTATTTTTTAATTTATTTTAATTATTTTGTTTAATATAGTTATTAATATATATTTTTCCCACTTTTATTCATGATCATAAAATGTACTCTTTCATAGGTTTGATTTTTGGAGCACAAGAAATGTCAATCTCTAGAAACTTCTTTCATGAGTTTTGACCTAGAAAAGTTTATCTTCGATATGGTATATCATGTCCCACTCAAATATATCTTCTTGTATTCTATTTGCTTCGTACAACTTCGGGGTCAATTTTGGCCAAGAAGTTATCCACCGTAAGACTTGCCGTAACTTCCAACTTAAATTTTGGACTCGGTATCGATCCAATCTAAACGATCCAATATATAATTTTGACTATTTTTGACCCTACTACACACATGCCTATGGTGTCTCATTCAGTTACGTTCCCTTGTGCTATTTATTTTTAAATAGCACACAAGTCAAAACTATAGACATATTGGACTCAAATCGATCACAAAAATTTTACCAACCCAAAACTAGTCCAACTAGGGTTCGTAGAGCCTCTTTTAGGGTACCCTAACCTCCTAGACTTATTTTGGACAGATTTTCATGGATTAATGTGCAGCCACATTAATCAAATATATTTAAAATCAAACTCCATAACAACTTTCCTAAAATGGATTTTATTTAAATCCTTTTTGGACACATCTTTTTTTATCTTTTGATTTAAATATCAAATCTCCTCCAAACCTCCTCTAAATCAATCCTAGCCCTTAATTCTTTGATTCTCTATATTTAAAACCCATATTTTCTGCCCTTCCACCCCTTTCTCACGTACAAACCCGAGCGGGTTTTTTTCGAAGCCGCGCACACCACCTTCGAGAAACTGAGTAAAAACCTCTCTTCCCCATCCTTTTTATTCCTTCCACCTTTATGACATCAACCCTAACAACATTTCCCTTCACCACAAAAATCCCCAAGTCTACCACAACTTCTTCGGATGTCGGCACAGGGCCTCAAAGTCGGCACAACACGAATTGATCAAATCTGTGAGGCACAACTGGTATGCCGACTTGTAAGTATGTTTTCTCCACTTCTATACATCAAAACTTCGTGGGACCAAAAATTTTGTGTTCCCCTATGTGTCTACTATCTTTATATAGAATTTTATATCGAAATTCTTTATAATTGGTCGGGGCACACGTTTTACCAAAGTGTGTCCAGAATCGATATTGTTCATTGTAGGATAGATTTGAACTGTATAACTTCACTTTTACCATTAATATCGTATATGAAAACGACCGTATTTCAATTACCTACAATTCTCGTTCAATGAGTTTTTCATAATTTTTTTTGTTTTAATGCTTGAATAATTCGATCTTTGAAGGACAAAATTATGTCATAAAACGGACTATCGATATAACCATCATGTGAGCCCAAAAATAGTTTTTTGTGCAACCAATGCTCTATATCATTGATCCTCGACTCATGATCATGAATATATGTTAATTTAGAAAATTGTTTACCATTTATTTCAAAATACTAAAGTTATTTTATTCATGGTTAAACAAGTTTTAATAACGTTGATTTATCAATGTGGATGTTAGTTTGATCATGAAATAAATTCTAAATCATTTCTAAATAGTTTGTATGCATTATTAGAAATACATTATTTATTTCCAGAATATTAATGATATATTTCAGAATTAATATTGAATATTTATACATATATTTTATGGAATTTTGTTAGCCCTAATAGGAATATTATGACTAATTTTTTTATTATAACTAATATATAGTAGATAACCCTACTTATTATGTATAGATAGATATGTCAATAATAGTAATAGTGTTAGAAAGATTATTAATATTAGTTGTATAAATTTATAGGAGTTCGTGAGACCGAGACTGCGGAGGGTGACGCCGAATCGATACTTTCTTCCTTTGTTGCAAATCTAAGCAAGATACCATGCCACTGTAATCTTATTTTATTTTCGGTTATACATGGACGTATTGTGGGGTATTAGGATTAGATGTGTTAGGAGAGCGTCCAAGTATGACTTGGGTGCCGTAGTGGGTGTGTATGTGACCTAGCGTGCTAGTAGACTTCCTCGTGTTAAAGTTGTTTTTTAACGACTTCTACAACTGTACACATATCATAACACGATACTTTGAGTGAGTTACATCGTGTTTGTACGGGCTTACGCACTTGACTGATCATCAGTACGAGCGGTTCTTGTGTCGGTTCATATAAAGTTAGTGTGAGTCTCGCTAGTGACTTGCATCGAGATATGTATTGTTCAAGTCATGGATATGACTGGTGCAAGACATGGATAGAGAAGATTATTAGTAGGCGTATGAGATAACCACCTTTAGCCTCATAGTTGTCCGGTTTTGGGTTCATAGTTGTCCGGTTATGGGTGTATTGCTAGAGTATATATCCGTAGCTGTCGCTGACCACGCATCAGAACACGGTTGGAAGGTATGCTAGTATATACATAAGTCTCTAGCGGATGTTATGCTTTATTCCTTCACCAACTCATACATACCAAAGTAGTCTTCGACATGCATACACTTAGATGGTTAGTATCCCTAATCAGTTATATTCATGTTCATGTATATTACTTTTACTGTTCATATTATGTCTAGCTATTGTATCTTGTTATGTCCCTCTGAGGACCTGGTGATCTCTTCAGGTTGTTGCTGAGCTTATAGTATAGACAGGTGGATGGTATGAGTTCGGCTGCAAGTTTCAGGTATTTCTTGTAGTGTTACTTTATCATTTTTGTGTGCTTTCTATTTTCTTTCCTGTTATACCTTGTTTGTTAGTCTAGTTTGCAAACTTATATTATTCTCGAGTTTGCTCGGACATGTGTATTATAGGGCGGTCGACTATAGTACATGTTATTCATTCTTATTTTATTTACTTACATGTGGATTGAGATATAGTTGAGATAACATAGTTTAGTACACTTCTTCAGCATAGTACATCTAGTGTAAGTCTATTAAATTGAAAACATATTCTAGATTGTATTAGATGATGTGCTTGCATTCCTAGTCCTATGTATTTTGGGACTGGGGCATGACAAAAAACCTAGCTTCTAAATATTATAAATATTTTCAATAATAAATTATAGATATTGGGTTGTATTTCTCTTCTATTATCGTATTAATCATAATTTAATCGTGTGTTTTCTAATTTGTGACTTTGCTCAATCGCTTAAATCAATCATCGGCTTTATGGACTACTATTGAGATATTTGGATGACGGATACGATCTTGAAAATTTATTGGATGATGACTTATTTGGGATGATGTGATCTTTGGAGTTATTATTCTGGACTTTAGACTGTGATACTTTTCGTGTTGACACATTCGTGTTGCACACGTCGACTTCAGATACCCGAGGCAAGTACTTACAGTAAATACTCTCATTTTCTGATAGTTATTGTATTTCACGATCTAGATGTGCATGCCATGATTATTGTCATAATTATTACACAAAATTAGTATTTATTGATTCCAGTCATGATTATTATATTCCTGTTTATCATGTTTACAAGATTACTTTATTCATGTTTCTTACCATGATTTGAATCCATGATTGCTAGTTAGACGCAAAGTACTTTAGTATATATATGATCAAAGCCCAGTATTTTATGTTTTCTGACGAATAGCTAATCATACGCGACATATATGATTGAGTCGTACCAAGTAGATCCCTCATCCTGATCACATATAGGAAGTAATACCTCAACCTCACTAAGTGTAGTTACAAATTTTGTATTCATATTGCTTATGATACCTGCCATGATCTCTTGCTTATTTTATCAGCTTACCATGATTATCGTTACATTTTTGTATCCTATCTTCTATTTCCTGTTATATAATTTATATCATGTTATGAGTAGTGGTTTCTGTATTGTACTTGTTCTAATTCTGACTGGATAACCACATTTTTAGGCGATGACTTAGAGCACTGATGTTCCACTTACTATGGCACACCTGAGGCAAATCATGGCATATCTGGAGATGCAGGAGATGATATAGTAGACGTGCTACTGGAGGATATTTAGTTTAGCTTAGCCTTTACTTTCTGTTGATTAGATTTCCATTGTCATGACATTTGAGCTGTACTCTTTCTGAGGATTACTGTATTTGACTATCTCTGGGTTGGACTCTTTGGACTTCTCATTTCTATTTCACATCTAACTGTTAGGACTTGTGATTGAGTTAGAATCTGGATATCATGATTTATATTATGTTGTTTGGATTATATATACATGAGAATTAGACAACTTACTACCGCCGACTCTATGGCGTAGGTTGGACGTATTTTCACGTATTCGTGTCTGAACTTTCAGGTGCGGGTCGTAACACTCTTGGTCCATATGCATAATCTAAAGATAAATAATGAAAAACTGACTAACACTCTTGCACTTGGAAGCACAATAAAGTAAACCATAAACAGTTAACAGGGATGCAACTGAATGAACTTGAAATAAATAAGTAGTAAATATACAGTAACCAAACAGTAAAGATGTAGGATATATAAGTAGTAAATATGGCAAGGTATCTTGCTTGGTGGTGTGCGATGATCTGACAAGTCCCGATTTGTCCAATAGCCATGGTCAATGTGAAGGGGTCCGAATTCGCAAGGTAATAGGAATGTACGATTAGGCACGATCAGTGATGATTATCGAAGAAAAATAGTACTTATACTATTTTTAGAAAATATTTTATAATATTTGAAAACTAGATTTTATTAGTCAAAAGATGTTTTTAGATGAATACTTTGAAAAATCAAAAATCATTTTTAGGCTAAAAACCCTAATTTTGTAAAATAAAATTTTAGTTAAAAATCTATTTTTTTAAATAGATAAAATAATATAATAATATATATTAGCATTTCTAAGCCATCTTGAACTAGGTGTACGCCCAAGCCCAAATTCTATATTTTGTTACAATATAATTTAGACACATTAATTATATATATATATATATATATATATATATATATATATATATATATATATATATATATATATTAAATTATATATATATATATTTTTTAAATTATATATATATATATATTTTGTTAATTTTATATATATATATATATATATATATATATATATATATATATATATATATATATATATATATATATATATATATATATATATATATATGGGAGCGGATCGGGAGCCCCGCTCGCGGAGCCCCGCCGAAGCCCGGCCCTACCTTAGCCGTTGGATCGCGCGGGCGGGGGCGGGCCCCACGCGGGCCCCGCGCGATCCGATGGTGCAGGGGGGCGGGGCTTCAACGGGGCTCCGCGGGCGGGGCCTTTGATCCGCTTCCTATATATATATATATATATATATATATATATATGAACTAGGTGTACGCCCAAGCCCAAATTCTATATTTTGTTACAATATAATTTAGACACATTAATTATATATATATATATATATATATATATATATATGGTCAAACCTACCGATGCGGGAGGACTTGGCTTTACCAGATTAGCGCACATCATCGACGCATGTTCAATGAAGTTGTGGTGGAAGCTTCGCACGGACAACTCCATATGGACTAGGTTCATGAAGGCCAGATATTTCCAACATTCTCACCCCGTGACTACCGTCGCCAACAATCGATCCTCTGCATCCTGGTGCCGGATCCTTCATGGCCGCCACCCTCGCTGAACCATTTATCATCGAGAACCCCGACAACCTACAGTGGTCCCCCATGTCCGATGGCCCCTTTACGATAGCCTCTTCCAAGACGATGGTGAGAGGCACCGACTCGCCTGCTCCGTTGATCGCTCCTTTTTGGCACTCCTGCATCCCTAACAAATGGTCGATCCTCATCTGGAGAGCATACCGCCGGAAGTTACCTACCGACGACTCCCTTACCTCCATCGGCTACAGCTTAGCGTCCAAGTGTCATTGTTGTACCTCACACCAATCAGAAACAACTGAACACATCCTTCTCCATGGCATCATCGCTTACCAGTTATGGTCCAGTCTTTCACAGTGATACGGCCAGGCCCCCCATACTAGGAGCTTCAACGATCTCCTTGCCAGCTGGGGATCCTCTCATGGGCATCAGATCGTCACAGCCGCTGGCATTTTGGTGCTATGGAAGAATATAAACAAATTTATGTACGAAGGTCACCAATTCAACCTTCAACAGCTTTTCAGGGAAGTCCTCCGGTAATGTCTCCGCATCAGCAGTAGATGCTCCCACGCACCGGCATGTTTTTGGCAGGCGCTGTTCTAGTCCGACTGACACTTTTTGTTGTACTCGATTTATTTTGGTCTCAGTTTTTAGGCTTCCTTTCGCGCTTGGCGTGCTTACTTGTATAGGCTTCGGCATTTTGTGTCTGATACATCAATAAAGTCTCTACGTTCAAAAAAAATATCTATATATATATATATAATAGTTAATAAATACTAATGAATATAAAGACTATAATAATATTTATCCTACTAATATACAAATATACATGCAATAAAACATATACCATATATATACTAATGGTAACTAATAAGAAAATAATGATAATGATAATAGTAAATAATATTAATAATAAAATAATGAAATAACAATTGTTCTCTCTTGGTTCACGAGAGAGATTGAAAGAAGAAAAAGCAAAAAGCAAAAAGGAGTTAGAAGAAGGAAAGAGCGAGAAGATGAGCGAGCGAGTGTGTGAGAGGAAAATAGAAAGCATAGAGAGAAGGGGGTCAGGAAATCTTCATGGAGTGGAGTGCTGCTCCGGCGCAGCAAGGCCTGGCACTCGTTGGCGAAGCTGCTTCAGCTTGCGAGGATCGACGGGGGCGGCGCTACTCCGGTGCTCTACTGACGGCGACGTGCGGCTCCGCGAAGGGCTCTAAAAACTGTAGAATTGGTCATGGGGGAGGCCCCGACGGAAGGAACAGCAAGTAAAAAGTGGGCAACGATGGTGGCTCTCATGCTAGCTACGTCCAGCCGAGACGCGACGGAAGAGTTGGTGCAGACGGAGGTCTCCTATCCAGATCTGAGTTCGTCGGCCGGAGTGGGGAGGAACTCGACGGCCCCGATCATTGAGCAGCGGAGGATGACGGCTTGGAGCAGGCTAGGCTTCCGGTGAGTGCGGTTGGTCACGGAGTCGAGATGGTGGTGTGGAGGCATGGGTAAGTGGTAGGGCTGGCTTTGGTGGTGATAAGGGTTTTCGGCAAGTGGCCGAGGTGTGGCGTAGTTTTGACAGTGGTGGTGGTGATGTCGGAGGTTGCGGCGACTGGTGGGGTTGGATGTCGGAGGAGATGGTGATTTTGGTGGTGGTTTTTCTTAGTGTGGTAGGCGGGATGGCAATGGCCAGGGTCTGGCAGTAATGGGGGTTCTATGGGCTGCGATGGTGGAGCGGGGCTGAGTGGAATAGACGGTGTCTACCGGCTTAGAGATGATGATGATGGGGCACCCCGACAAAAAGGCGGCGGCGGCGGCGGTAAAGAGCAAAGCAGCTAGGATTAGTGTAGTGCCCCGTCCCGCTCAGTCAATCGGAGGAATCAAAACGTCGACGGCGTTCGGACTTAGCCACGCAACGGCTTGCTCGAAGACTCGCTCAGGTGGGTGACTTCGATGAACTTGCCTCAGCTTGGCCTTCACACTAATAAAACAAAAGTTTTCAAATGCACAAATAGGCTTGATAATAAAAAGAGATGCATCCACATAGCTAAGGAAATAATCCCAACTTGGGTCAGACTGAGTTAGAATATAGAAAGGTCCCACGGTCGACTTAGAAGTTTGCTCAGCGTGCTTTCAAAATGACACTCGGTCCTTCGTCCCGTGGCTTGGGAGAAGGATAGTTGGTATTCGCCACAAAGCTGGAATTAGCCTAAGTCATAGGCGTCGCTCGCGTATATGCTTGATAAAGCATGCACGGTCCCATCGTCCAGGACTTGACATTGCCTTGCTCGTCCCACGGGTTAAGTTACAGTGCACGTTGCAGAGCACGGCTTATGGTGTAAGTCTAGGCACCCAAAGAACTTGATTGTTCAAGTCAAACACGTGCACGGCACGTTCTCTCGATGTAAGGCTTGGCATAGCCTTTGCTAGTCAAGTCGTTGCACGAATAAGTTAGGCAAGAGTTTGGTTGGTCTATCGAAGTCATAGCAAGCACTGTCCCCTGTTGTCTATGGTTATCAAGTCACATAGTCCCATGATCTCAAGGCTCGTCGTATAAAGTATATGACTTGAGCGATACCGTCGCATAGAGAATAAATCAAGTCTAAGGCACGAGCCACAGTTGGTTTAAGGATAAGCATGCCATGGACAAAGGAACACATTATGTTCAAGTTAAGATAGAAGACTACTTAGTAGTCGTTTCCTGGATTTCAAAGGATAGAAGTTCATACGACTGGTTGTCACCGAGATCGGTCCCGCTACTTGGGAGTCTCGATAAGAAAGTCCACACGACTGGTTGTCGTCGAGATCGATCCCGCTACTTGGGAGGTGAAAGAAGTTTGGACATGTTGGACTTAGTCTATGTCATTGAGACAAATTTGGGAATAGTTGAATATGGAATTGAGTTGTGCGAAAGATAGAAAACGATTTGGCGAATAGGCGTTGTGAAGAATTATTGCTATCGGATGAGCAATGACTTAATACAATGCGTGCATTAGATGGCCGGCAAGAAACTTATAGGATCGAAGTAACAATTTTGAGTTAAGTTATATGCAAAAATGTTTGGAAGATAATCACGTGTTATAGAATAATGCATACAAGAAGTATTTTTTGAAATAGACTCTAAGATCGGACCAAGTCGAGTACGAAATGGCTAGTGCTTCAAGATTTAAGTTAAGCATGTTAGCCTTGTCCCGATATCCTACAACTGAGCTTGGCTGAAATGCATATATTGGTGGGACGCCTAAAATATGTGTATGATCCAAACTAAGTTGTATGATTCAAACGATAGCGGCACAAGATCGTGAAACGATCTAGCAAAACATTTAGATTGAGTGTTGGTTTCGGTTCGAGGAAGAACCTTGTTTTGAGTGGTATATTATGTAATGTCCCACTCCATACGGTGCATTACGATGAGTCATTGACTCAAAGAGTTGCGTTGACCCGATGAAGTATCGATGTGAATCGATGCAAAGTATAAGTTCGATTTGAACAAAGTATTGACTTTGATTGATCTGGTGTGTAGGCTATGCTTTTACGCTGGATCATAGGGGTCGACAATTTGCCTTGTTCACTAAGGTGTCCGCAAAACCAAATCGTCGTCTTACAACGGATCGTGGCATGGGCAAGGTAGGCTGAATCAGTCGAATAGTTCAACGGAATAGCTAAGTTAGGAGAGTTAGTCATGCAAGCTAGTTATGGAATCGAGCCGCTTCAGCTCGGCAAAACAACAAGGCGTATCGGCTTAAGGTAGGCGGGTTCTTGACTCTCTCTTCCTACTCCTTCACGTCTAATAAAATGTATCCTTGAATGCATAAGTTGTCATTAAGTTAGCGAGCGTGGCTCGAACGGTTAAAGGTCTCAGTATGTGTCGAACATTAAGATAGAACATTGAACAATTGAAGCGACGTACATTAAGTGTACGGGTCGCGGTAGGGCGGTGATGGTAGAACATTGAAAGACAATACCAAGATGTGTATCACGTGCATAACTCCGAGAATATTGAACACTAGGCCTATAATACTGATTATGGCGTTAAATGTGCCTTTGCGCACGGAAGCTACGAAATAACTAAGTAAGTGAAATAGGACAAGTTGTGGTGCAATGTCGGGGAACCTGTCGTAACATTGAAAGATATACTTCGTTCATCGAGGTATGCAGTTATGGAACAATTGCTACGGAACTGCCGTTATACGAATAACTTATGAATGGAACGCGTTGGGTATAAGATACGAGAAGTATAAAGCCGTTGGGCATCGTTCATCAATACGGATGTGTTGGGGCATAATCCCGATGGAACTTGAGGTAGTGATGACGGATTATGTTTATGGAACATAAGATTTGTTGGAATGATATGACTTGTTTGCTATGGCTTGTATTGTATGGTCAATGGACTCGGATGGCCCGTGCACGGGTGCGGCTTCCCTCAAACGGTTTCGACCGGGGCACCGGGACCGTTCGGCCTAGGAGAAAATTATGTATGGTATTTATGGTGCACATCATTAGGACGGGTTACGACCGACCAGTGTTGTGATAAGCTATGATATCAGTAAGTTTGGGATCCTTCGGATACTGGACTAGCAACCCGTACTGGAGCGATCATAGGCTTACACATAAGGATGCCAAGTCCATTATGGTACGAAACACCGTGACCTTCATATAGATAGGGCCGGTGGGCTGAGATTAGGGTTGGGTACAGGCGTAGGGCCTGCCACCCTTATGTATATGTCTAAGTTTGGTTGGTTGGCGGCGTGAATTGTATGGTTGGTTATGCATATTTCTAACGATTGCAGGCTAAGCAAAATAAGACAAAAATATACACGATCACTATGATTATGTTTATATTATGTCTAACTGTATCTGCTGCAGGAACACGGTATTGGACACATTTATAATAAGTTGCTATGTTTGAATATTGCCATGAAACTTACCCTAAGGCTAAATAAAAAGATCACCAAATAAGTTGCATGTTTTACTAAATGTACTTAGTGTTGGTTGGGTGCGAGTGGGTCTTGATCAGTGCAGCGAGGACAAAAGCACTAATCCCCTACTAGTTTTTTTGCAGGTTCAGGATATGTTCGGCTCGGGGCGGGGCTTGGCTTGGACGCGCCGAGACATGGAGTCATTAGTATTTCAAGAGGAGCTACCACATTTGGCGTTCGGACTTGCAACATGGAGATGTTCGGCCGAAGATTACTTATTGGCTATAAAGAGGCATAATATATGGAATAATGTAATCCTTTGTGAGCTAGATAGATCATGAGCGTTATAGCTAGTTGGCGTATTCAATTAGGCTATTCAGGGCCTTTATAACCTTCATTTCACTATTAATAAAAGAGATTCTTATTGTATACTCTATTTTCTTCCGTTCCTTATGTTATAAATTTGAGATAAACTTATGTGAACCTGTTATCTTGCCTTGCACGAGCGCAACTCCAGGCTCGTGCGGCATCACGCCCCAGCAAAGACGATGATTCGGGTGAAATCTAGCGAGGACGAGCAATTTCTCGGGTCGGGGCGTGACAAGTTGGTATCAAAGCGGTTCCATCCTCTGGACCGTGAACGAATCTCTTTGACCCTCAGTTGCTTCGATATCGAAAATCAATTGACTCTAAGTTGTTTTCGTAACAACATGGCTCATGGATCTGCTCGATGCCACATTAGATGTTCGATACAATAAGTCTATATTAAGTGCATACGTCTGCCACAAGTATGTCATGACTATCACGTTGTCTTCGAGTGCTATCGGAGAATATTGGTTGCACGAAGTGCAACGAGTTACGAAATATTGGTTTCCCGAAGTGCAACAAAGTTGCGAGTCGTTGGTTGTACGAAGTGCAAGAAATATGGTAATGTTGGTTGCATAAAATGAAATAAGATACGTATTATTGGTCATACAAATTACGAAGAAATGCGTATTGTTGGTTGCACGAAGTGCAATGAGTCGATATATGAGGCGATGCGTATTATGTGGCTATGCGAAGGATAGCGATATATTGAACGAGATTAAATAGACCTTAAGTATCAAGAATAAATTATTGCACAAGTTGTAATGAGTGAGATTGGAAAATCGTGGATGCGATAATAACGAGTCGAGTTGGTCGCTGAGTCGAGTTTGAGTAGGCGAACGTTTATCTTGGCCAAATGTCGCGTTGAGCTTTGAATAAGTGAATGTTGCGTGTGTAATCGATATGATCGCCAAGGCACGGTTAGATTTGAATGAATGTCAAACTTGAACGAACGATTGTGTATGTTGGTCCAGTTGTTGTGCCAACTAGATTAAGCGAACGCTAGAGCTAGGATCGGAAAGGATCGCTACACATGATAGTTGATTTGAAATAAACGTTGGACCTATGCGGAGTGTAATATCGTGTAGTGACTCAATTTAGAGTGGTATATGCAATACCACTTGTGCGATCAGTGTAGCAAAGTATTATATTGATAACGATACGCTCGATTTCTGAGTGGTATATGCAATACCACTTAGCAACAGCTATGTTAAGCCGTTTGGTAACTTGCAATAGAATGCATCGAGACGATTGTATCGGCTACAATAGGTTTGTCCTCAATGGACGGAGTAGTATCGAGACTCGAGTGGGAATGACTCGATAGAAGTCGATGTAAGTATGCTTTGATGAATTGAGTTGAACGATTATGCGCGAAGTCGTATCCATGGATGATATGTCGGATGAGAGTTCGTTGAGTGTAAGCCGAACGATAGGCTGAAAATAGAGAAGAAATTTTGTATTGAAAAAATAGTTGACTCAGTCGAATTTGCATTCAGTTAGTACGAAGACTTGTTCGGAACGAGTTGAGTAGGTACGAAAAAATCGTGCGAACAAATTTGAGTTAGCACGATGAGTCGGTAGCACGATTTGAAAGTACGAGTTAGGAATATGAGAATGGATATATGTGTAGAAGCATGGAAAAGAATAAAGAAAGATCTATACGGCCAAGGATCTCCATGCGGCTCAGAGAGCCCATGCGGCTCAAGCGTCTATGCGGCTCGGATAGGCCCAGAGCCACGTGGCCTTCAACAGCGTCTCCCTTCATCTTTGGCTGCATTTAATGCCCTGACGGCTGACAGCTCTGACAAATGACAGCCCTAACATAAAGGTGCAATAATGACTGACATAAACGCATGTTTCTAGGGAAGAGGAGGAAATCTTTTCACAGCTGGCAGAATCCAACGAGTCCCGAGGCATGCGGCTGCTGTATTTATGCGGCCGCCCACTTTATGCGGCCGCCCACTTTATGCGGCCGCCCACTTCATACGGCCACCCATCTTCATGCGGCTGCATCCTTTATGCGGCCGCCCATCAGCATGCGGCTGCCCATCTTCATGCGGCTGTTCATCCCCATGCGGCTGCTCATCTTCATGCGGCCATTTAGCTTCATGCGGCCCACTCATCTGCGGCTCTGCCAAGATAATTGAGACATGTGGCAGTCTTATCTTCCTGGGATTATGGGTGTTAACAAATCTTAATCAGATTTGTTGTAATAAATGCCCAGATCAAATCAAATCGAGTAAATTAGACACGTGGCAGGCCATTACAAGTCGCGAATATTCATGGCAATCAGTATTTATTATCTACAAAGATTTAATGCAATCACATTAATTGCTTAAATCTATCATATACAAGATGGACGGCCCAGATTAACTTTCAGACCGCCGACTTTTGAGAATGGGCAATCATTGCAAACCCTAATGATGCCCCCCACTCTTATAAATAGCAAGGTGTCACGACCCGTTACCCAAATTGTTGGGCCAGGCCGAGCTATGTCCAGCCTACGCTTGGTTAAAGCGTAGTAAGCTGTTCTAAGAATAGACAATAAAGGATCTAAGTAGCTAACAGTTATAAAATCATATTTAAATGTTCATCACAACACAGCATCTATAAGCGAAGGTAAACAAACACAGACTTAATAATACATAACCAAAGTATCTAACTGGAGACAAAGTCCAGTATCCAAATATAAGAACATACCAAAGTCTAAGTCTCAAAACACAAGAAAGATATCTAAGCAAGGTTCCCCGCTGGGGCCTCTTCTGGAGCTAAGGCCAGGTCCTCAATGCAGTACCATAATATGTAACATAGCGTTTCATCCTCGAAAAGTGAACCTACAACGTTATCCTGTCAGGACGGGAGCAAGTACAACCTCTACAACTAAAATACTAAACATATAATGAAAGAGATGTACAACAAGAAACATGGTGTGATGAGTCTATAAAACAGGAAATACTGGAAAACATGGCCTCATGGTACAACTAGGATCACAGTATCATAGTAACATATGGAACATGGCATCTCATAGTCTATCATGGCATGGACACATATGTCATATAGACAGATGTATATGTAATATTTAAAACTGTAGCAGGTACGTGATCGATCAATAGATGTACAATGTACTGAGGCACAATGTAAATAAAATGTACATACGTACAAGTGAAAACAAGCGATAGATGTACATACGTACAAATACAGCTGGTGCGCCTACGACAAGGTATACATAAAATGTCAACCTTGCTCGGTACGTACGTATGAGTAAGGGGGCATGATCACGTACACTACTAACAGTTTTTCCATAACCCATATTCTAATCATGTGAGAGATACATCAAGACTGTTCTAAGCATGGTAGTAACTGGAAGCCGTATGAAATATGTGAATACTCCGAGTAGTATAAAGCATAGTGAAACATGTACTGAGAACCAGTAAAAAGTATATGAAGGTACGATAACTGTCCTAAGCATGGCATGTGCTGAAAGTAATACAACATGTGAAGATTTAACTTGCAGTTATTTAGAAGCAGTATTTTAACAGGGTTAATACATGTTCTAGCACTAAAAGACAGTAAATGAGTGTGTAGATGTACTTGCCTCGAGCAAAGCAAGAATACTAGTGCGAAGATATAGATGTCTGGTGTCCTGTCAATAATGATATACAACTCAGTTCTAAGCTATGTTCAATAATACTCTAGTGGTGTGACACGACTCCCAACTAGATACTAGCCAAGTGGGAACCTAGCATAAAAGTCTAATGTGGCACACAAACTGACTCTCTAGGGTCTTTATACTAGTGCGAGGTGAGGTCCAATACGCCTATAACTCAAAATAACACAAAATATTGAAAGTCGTAATTATTTAATAAATAAATCAAACTGTACACTAAATTCTAATAATTTTAGAGATAGACAAAAAGCTAAATTATATATAAATAAAGTACCAAAATAATCCTTGTTAATTATAGATATTTATACTAATTTTTCTGGGATTTATAAACCCTCATAAATATTTATTAAAAATCAGCAAACATAAATATACTGAAAATGAGTTCTGTTTTCCTATTTTTATAAAATACCAAAAGCACTTAATAAATGCTAGAAAAATTATAATAAATTAGCTAAATTAACATAATATTTAAATACCATTTTTCCAAGATTTTTACAGCAATTAAAATATATATAAAAATTCAAAACCAGAAAGTAACAATATCTAGAAAAATAATTAATTATAAATTAAGGATAATACATAATCAAAATCTACAGATGTTGTCGGATGATAAAATAAATATTTCCAACATGTCCAGAACGGTCAAATCAGCTAGAATAGCCTACCCATAAGTCCAATTTGGACACAGGGGCAAAACGGTAATTTCGGATCAAAATGATGTCCGCCGTTGGACACACTTTGCACCGAAAAATGTGTCAGGATAGAAGTCTACAAAACTTAGCAAATTATATGTCCACGAGTTCAGAATGATGATACGAACCCAACGGTATATCCGGAATTGGATTCCGATGTGCCGATCTCAAAATGATACGTTGACGCGACACTTGGTATCCGGTTTGCACGGAAATGCGTGCCGGAGCAAATGTCTTCAAAACTCAACAAATTATATGTCAACGAGTCCAAAATGACGATACGAACTCAACGGTATATCCGGAATTGGATTCCGATGAGCCGATCTCAAAGTGACCCGTTGATCCGAAAAGTGGGACCCGCTTTGCACCGAAATGCGTGCCAGGGCCCACGTTCTCCAAATTAAGCAAACTTTATATGAAAACATGCCAGAACGACGCCACGAGTCTACTGGTGGTGTCAGAAATTGAATCCGGAGTCCCGGGTTCAAAAATGGAATTTTACAAGTGCAACACTAAGAATTGGAACGGCCAACTTTGGCGTCAAATTCGACCAACCAAACATGCTTATAATGAAACGAAACCAAAAGGAGGTAGGAAGAGGGTTATACCAGCTGTGCACCGGAACTGACGGCACACAAAACGGAGCTGCGACGGCGGAGTTACGAGCTGACGAAGTCGGCTCCACGAAACTGTCCAAAAATAGTTCAATTTAAAACGTCAACTTGGTGGCCAGTTTTGAGGTATCAAACGACAAAATTAACGGACGAAAATTGACAGAAGTGAAGTGCTATATACCGAGATTGCGACGGAGTAAATAGTTCGTCGATCCAACGGTCGGATCTCCCAGAAAACACGTGCAAAGTTGCTGCGACGGAGCACCATTTCCGAGTTCAAAACTCGCGTGTCACGGCGGGATTTCGACGTAAACGCACGAATAGCCTATTCGGCGCGTCGGGGAAGGTGGCGATGGACTCGGGGTGGCTCGTCGGAGTACGCGCTGCCAGGGGGTGGTCCTCGCGGTGGTGGGCCGGCCACGGGGTGGCGCACGGCGGCGGCAGCGCGCGTTTGCGCGCGCGCGTGCATGCTCGCGGCTGCTGCCGCTGGCGCAGCTGCTGCTGCGGCCGCTGGTCGGGGGCTCGCCGGCCTGGTACGGCGGCTTTCCGGCAGGGTTACGGCGGCGGAGTGGTGGTGAAGGGGATGGTGAAGGTGGTGGTGGTGGTGTTGGTGTGTGGTTGTGTTGTAGATGATGATGATGGTGATGGTAATGGTGGTGTTGGTGTGTGGAGGAGGAGGAGGAAGGAGAGGCTGGTGGAGGAAGAGCTCGGGAGGAGGAGAGGAGGGGAGTTCGGTATGGGGCTGTGTCGGGAAGGAGGAGGAGTGCTCTGTGTGTGTGTGTTGTGTTTAAAAGAGAGTGAGAGAGAGAGTTGATATTATAGAATGAGAGAGAGAGATATATTTAAATGGGAGAGAGAGAATAGGTCGGTCCAAAGGGGGGGAGGAGTGCTGTAAGGTGGAGGGATGGTGAGGTGTGTGTTTATGTTTGGAGAGAGAGTGATGGATATATATATATATATATATATATATATATGTATATATATATATATATATAAAAAAAATGTATATATATATATATAAGATATTTCTAGATATTTAATAAAGTAGAGGGAGGAAGAGATATTTTTAAAAATAGGAAAAATAGGAAAATTAAGCGGGGTATTTGAGCAGTCATGAGTGGGCAACATGGAGCTTGGGCTCGGGTTCGATCGAACGGGGTCGGGTCAAAATCGGACAGAGTACAATAATTGAAATTAAATACGTATTTATAATCACAGAAAAATAAATAATATACGGGGACTCCAATAAATGGGACACAAGCGTCATGTGGATAGTAGGCTTCATATGGGCCACGTCCATACTTTGGGTTGACTAGGTTGGGTCGATGTCGGGTCCCGAAATTAAATTGGAAAAATAAATCAGGTTTCACGGTAGAAAATAAATCGGCCTAAATTGACCCGGAAGTTGTGCGAAGAAAATGGAGCACAAAATGGAGTGTCTGAGTAGGACACGAAGGTCATGGGTGGAGAGCGTCTCGAGTAGATCATTCATGAGAAGTTGGTTCCGAGAAAATGGCTGGTCTGGTGCTCCTAAATTAAAAGCTACGGTGACTTGCAAACGAAGATCAAAAATAAAAGTGGGAATAATTATTGAATGATTAATCGGTCTAAGTTGACCCGAACTTGCGCGATACAAAAAGAGCACAAAGGAACGAGTTCAAGTAGGACACGATATATCAACAGAAAGATAATCTTGCCTACTTCAAAACCCATGAAGAGAGTTTACAGAGATTGGTATCCCTGACGCTCCAGAAGTCAAAGTCATGGAAAGGTACATTAATGATCTAAACAATTAAATAATAATATATTTATCGAAAACAATTCATTCAGAAAAATAAAAATAAACTCTGAAATTCAGGGGGCTTACATCCTACCCACCTTACAAAAATTTCGTCCTCGAAATTAAAAATCACCCAATAGGTCAAACTATAACATGTAGCTACTCTGGCTACGATACTCAATCTGCTATCCTTGTAATCATCTCTTCTGTTTCTCTTTACAATCTTTTTGGGTCAGGTTCAACAAAGTCCTTCTATCATAAACTACGTCCTATATCCTTTAAAATCTTCCATACTAACATGGAACATTATGTATACCCTACAATATAGGTCATTCTCTGGACATGTCTATAAGCCTAAAATGCTTAATCATCAACCATATTTTCAACCTCAATTGTAAATTCTGGATTTCCTTATCGTATCCTATGTATCCATATTCTATCAATCCACAGTTCCTTAGCATCATTTGTCGTCAATCCTTTCCTACAGCTTCTCCTTGAAATCATACTTTCAATTCTTATCCTTGGCGTAGAGCCTTCTTCTTTTTACTCAACAAGTCCTCCGAATATAAATCCTCGATTTCAAAACTCCCGATTTATTAATTATCAATGTACATATGTCTTTGTCTTGTTTCTTGTCCTTTTAACTGATATCTTTCCGATCTCGTATGCAATACGATAACTCATTGTAACTTATTCTATATCAATCCGCATATCGGTCTACCCTCTAATCACATGTAATCAGCTATAGATAACCAACCAAAATTCTACAAATGCTAAATCCTCAATTTGCTAAACACAAGATTCTAATCCTTAATCCATAGTCATAACAATATATTATCTCATTTATCCATCTTAGATACCCTATCATCGAGTCATAATACCAATACAATCGTTCTTAATGGTTTCCAAGTCTACTACAGTCAGTCGCTTATACTTGTCCTATAAGCTTAATCTAACCAATCCCTAGGAAAAGTACTTATCATAATCACACCATACATTTATAGTTATACTTACAGAATCAGTCAACAAGGTTTGGCTATTTCGGTCATCTATCAAATAGAAGGTAACAAGGCCTAAGACTGAGTCAAGCAATCCATAACAGTGTCCAAACAAGTTAAAGGGTCAAGCAAGACGGAAAAGTTTATTGGAATATCTCCAAGAATGGTACAAAGACAACGAGATGCATAACGAGAAGAATTATCCAAGAGGTTAACGAAGAAAAGTTTAGTCAAGTCATAGGAAAGATGGAACACAAAAATAATTATGTCCAAAAGATAACATGAAAGCAATCATGTTGGAGAGTCCTAGGGAGCCTATAATCCTAGTTGTAGATGTAGATAGAATGGAGTTAATCAAGATGGGGAAGAATGATGATAAGAATTTATTCTTGCTCAATCGATCATAACGAAGTGAACCAAACTGAGATATGATCTGATAACCATATACGTCTTCCTGAAATCATGTTGCTAGAATTTTCGCCACACCAGTAAGCTTAGATGCAATAAACGATAGAGTCATAACTAAGGTATACTCCCTAAAATCATATTATCTAGAATCCTCGCCATGCCAACCGGTATGGCTGCGAGAAAATCTAAATTCTATGAATAGGATAGTATATCCAAAATCAGGCTCTACGTTTTTGTCATACCAGCTAATATGGCTGCGATAAATTCTAAACTCCATAAGTAAAGCAGACGTTTATCTTATCAGGATATATCATAATTCAATCCACAAAATTTATCACGATGCAAGATCAAAGTTAACAACGAAAATCAGAAATTAAATTCAACAACGAATTTAAGAAGAGCAAATGGAAATAAGTGGAAACTGATTTCTAGATAAGATTAGAGTGAGATTAGAGTGAGATCCTCAGGGGTCATCCCAAGGGTACAAACTTGGTCTAAATTGACCCACTGAAATACAAACAAGAGGCTAATTATAGCTAACGGTCCTATGCTGTGACGAGTTTTCCTATGTTGTACTCCTAGAAATCCTCTAAGTGTTCTAAATGTTATTTCTAGTGTTTATCAAGTTATCCTAGATCCTAATTGCAGGCATGCTTGGTACAATAACGTAACCAAACAACTTAAGTCTGGACCTGCATGGGCCGCCAAAAAAATATGTCACGACCCGTTACCCAAATTGTTGGGCCAGGCCGAGCCATGTCCAGCCTACGCTTGGTTAAAGCATAGTAAGCTGTTCTAAGAATAGACAATAAAGGATCTAAGTAGCTAACAGTTCTAAAATCATATTTAAATGTTCATCACAACACAGCATCTATAAGCGAAGGTAAACAAACACAGACTTAATAATACATAACCAAAGTATCCAACTGGAGACAAAGTCTAGTATCCAAATATAAGAACATACCAAAGTCTAAGTCTCAAAACACAAGAAAGATATCTAAGCAAGGTTTCCCGCTGGGGCCTCTTCTGGAGCTAAGGCCAGGTCCTCAATGCAGTACCATAATATGTAACATAGCGTTTCATCCTCGAAAAGTGAACCTACAACGTTATCCTGTCAGGACGGAAGCAAGTACAACCTCTACAACTAAAATACTGAACATATAATGAAAGAGATGTACAACAAGAAACATGGTGTGATGAGTCTATAAAATAGGAAATACTAGAAAACATGGCCTCATGGTACAACTAGGATCACAGTATCATAGTAACATATGGAACATGGCATCTCATAGTCTATCATGGCATGGACACATATGTCATATAGACAGATGTATATATAATGTTTAAAACTGTAGCAGGTACGTGATCGGTCAATAGATGTACAATGTACTGAGGCACAATATAAATAAAATGTACATACGTATAAGTGAAAACAAGCGATAGATGTACATACGTACAAATACAGCTGGTGCGCCTACGACAAGGTATACATAAAATGTCAACCTTGCTCGGTACGTACGTACGAGTAAGGGGGCATGATCACGTACACTACTAACAGTTTCCCCATAACCCATATTCTAATCATGTGAGAGATACATCATGACTGTTCTAAGTATGGTAGTAACTGGAAGCCGTATGAAATATGTGAATACTCCGAGTAGTATAAAGCATAGTGAAACATGTACTGAGAACCAGTAAAAAGTATGTGAAGGTACGATAACTGTCCTAAGCCTGGCAAGTGCTGAAAGTAATACAACATGTGAAGATTTAACTTACAGTTATTCAGAAGCAGTATTTTAACAGGGTTAATACATGTTCTAGCATTAAAAGACAGTAAATGAGTATGTAGATGTACTTGCCTCGAGCAAAGCAAGAATACTAGTGCGAAGATATAGATGCCTGGTGTCCTGTCAATAATGATATACAACTCAGTTCTAAGCTATGTTCAATAATACTCTAGTGGTGTGACACGACTCCCAACTAGATACTAGCCAAGTGGGGACCTAGCATAAAAGTCTAATGTGAAGTGCCACTATACACAAACTAACTCTCTAGGGTCTTTATACTAGTGCGGGGTGAGGTCCAATACGCCTATAACTCAAAATAACACAAAATATTGAAAGTCGTAATTATTTAATAAATAAATCAAACTGTACACTAAATTCCAATAATTTTAGAGATAGACAAAAAGCTAAATTATATATAAAATAAAGTACCAAAATAATCCTTGTTAATTATAGAAATTTATACTAATTTTTTGGGATTTATAAACCCTCATAAATATTTATTAAAAATCAGCAAACATAAATATACTGAAAATGAGTTCTGTTTTCCTATTTTTATAAAATACCAAAAGCACTTAATAAATGCTAGAAAAATTATAATAAATTAGCTAAATTAACATAATATTTAAATACCATTTTTCCAAGATTTTTGCAGCAATTAAAATATATATAAAAATTTAAAACCAGAAAGTAACAATATCTAGAAAAATAATTAATTATAAATTAAGGATAATACATAATCAAAATCTACAGATGTTGTCGGATGATAAAATAAATATCCCCAACGTGTCTAGAATGGTCAAATCAGCTAGGATAGCCTACCCATAAGTCCAATTTGGACACAGGAGCAAAACGGTAATTTCGGGTCAAAATGATGTCCGCCGTTGGACACACTTTGCACCGAAAAACGTGTCGGGATAGAAGTCTACAAAACCTAGCAAATTATATGTCCACGAATCCAGAATGATGATACGAACCCAACGGTATATCCGAAATTGGATTCCGATGTGCCGATCTCAAAATGATACGTTGACGCGACACTTGGTATCCGGTTTGCACGGAAATGCGTGCCGGAGCAAATGTCTTCAAAACTCAGCAAATTATATGTCAACGAGTCCAGAATGACGATACGAACTCAACGGTATATCCGGAATTGGATTCCGATGAGCCGATCTCAAAGTGACCCGTTGACCCGAAAAGTGGGACCCGCTTTGCACCGAAATGCGTGCCAGGGCCCATGTTCTCCAAATTAATCAAACTTTATATGAAAACATGCCAGAACGATGCCACGAGTCTACTGGTGGTGTCAGAAATTGAATCCGGAGTCCCGGGTTCAAAAATGGAATTTTACAAGTGCAACACTAAGAATTCGAACGGCCAACTTTGGCGTCGAATTCGACCAACCAAACGTGCTTATAATGAAACGAAACCTAAAGGAGGCAGGAAGAGGGTTATACCAGTTGTGCACCTGAACTGACGGCATGCAAAACGGAGCTGCGACGGCGGAGTTACGAGCTGACGAAGTCGGCTCCAAGAAACTGTCCAAAAACAGTTCAATTTAAAACGTCAACTTGGTGGCCAGTTTTGAGGTATCAAACGACAAAATTAACGGACGAAAATTGACAGAAGTGAAGTGCTATATACCGAGATTGCGACGGAGCAAATATTTCGTCGATCCAACGGTCGGATCTCCCAGAAAACATGCGCAAAGTTGCTGCGACGGAGCGCCATTTCCGAGTTCAAAACTCGCGCGTCACGGCGGGATTTCGACGTAAACGCACGAATAGCCTATTCGGCGCGTCGGGGAAGGTGGCGATGGACTCGGGGTGGCTCGCCGGAGTGTGCGCGGCCAGGGGGTGGTCCTCGCGGTGGTGGGCCGGCCACGGGGTGGCGCACGGCGGCGGCAGCGCGCGTTTGTGCGCGCGCGTGCATGCCCGCGGCTGCTGCCGCTGGCGCAGCTGCTGCTGCGGCCGCTGGTCGGGGGCTCGCCGGCCTGGTGCGGCGGCTTCCCGGTGGGGTTACGGCGGCGGAGTGGTGGTGAAGGGAATGGTGAAGGTGGTGGTGGTGGTGTTGGTGTGTGGTTGTGTTGTAGATGATGATGATGGTGATGGTAATGGTGGTGTTGGTGTGTGGAGGAGGAGGAGGAGGAAGGAGAGGCTGGTGGAGGAGGAGCTCGGGAGGAGGAGATGGTGGAGCTCGGGAGGAGGAGAGGAGGGGAGTTCGGCATGGGGCTGTGTCGGGAAGGAGGAGGAGTGCTCTGTGTGTGTGTGTTGTGTTTAAAAGAGAGTGAGAGAGAGTTGATATTATAGAATGAGAGAGAGAGATATTTAAATGGGAGAGAGAGAATAGGTCGGTCCAAAGGGGGGGAGGAGTGCTGTGAGGTGGAGGGATGGTGAGGTGTGTGTTTATGTTTGGAGAGAGAGTGATGGATATATATATATATATATATATATATATATATATATATATATATATATATATATATATATATAAGATATTTCTAGATATTTAATAAAGTAGAGGGAGGAAGAGATATTTTCAAAAATAGGAAAAATAGGAAAATTAAGCGGGGTATTTGAGCAGTCATGAGAGGGCAACATGGAGCTTGGGCTCGGGTTCGGTCGAACCGGGTCGGGTCAAAATCGGACAGAGTGCAATAATTGAAATTAAATACGTATTTATAATCACGGAAAAATAAATAATATACGGGGACTCCAATAAATGGGACACAAGCGTCATGTGGGTAGTAGGCTTCATATGGGCCATGTCCATACTTTTGGTTGACTAGGTTGGGTCGATGTCGGATCCCGAAATTAAATTGGAAAAATAAATCAGGTTTCACGGTAGAAAATAAATCGGCCTAAATTGACCCGGAAGTTGTGCGAAGAAAATGGAGCACAAAATGGAGTGTCTGAGTGGGACACGAAGGTCATGGGTGGAGAGCGTCTCGAGTAGATCATTCATGAGAAGTTGGTTCCGAGAAAATGGCTAGTCTGGTGCTCCTAAATTAAAAGCTACGGTGACGTGCAAACGAAGATCAAAAATAAAAGTGCGAATAATTATTGAATGATTAATCGGTCTAAGTTGACCCGAACTTGCGCGATACAAAAAGAGCACAAAGGAACGAGTTCAAGTGGGACACGATATATCAACAGAAAGATAATCTTGCCTACTTCAAAACCCATGAAGAGAGTTTACAGAGATTGGTATCCCTGACGCTCCAGAAATCAAAGTCATGGAAAGGTACATTAATGAGCTAAATAATTAAATAATAATATATTTATCGAAAACAATTCATTCAGAAAAATAAAAATAAACCCTGAAATTCAGGGGGCTTACACAAGGTGCCATTCCCTTACAAAAAGAGAGGAAGACACGCAGAGAGGACAGACACACATAGAGAGAGAGAGACCCCCGGCTCAGAACCAGAGAGAATAAAGAGAGCATTTCTTCATCAACGCCAAGTACTTCTTCTCCAGAGCCAAGGCTGCACCCGATCGTCCAAGGAGTAAGACAGAGCTGCCATCGCTTTCCCGAGCCTCTATCGTCACCCCTCAGAATCTAAAATAAACAATTGTACTTAGATTGCTGTACCTAGGTTTTCGTCCCTAGGCTTTCTTTGTACAAGCAAGTTTGTAATGTGAGTCTAAGTTTAGTCCTCCGATAATTGTTCTGTTCTTTTATAATCAATGGCAAACACGATGGCGACTCTGCTAGGGACAAACTTCTCTACGGCTGAGGAGTTGGTGACGCAATCGGATGCACCCAAACTTGGCTCCACGCAACAGAAGATGGTCGTCCGCTTCGACCAACAGGCATTCGAAGAAATGCTCTCTGAAGGAAGCGCTGGCCCGGTCCAGAAGTGAACCCGCACAAGGAAGGCTCGCAGGGAGTGGAGGCCAAAGTCATTTACTCCTCCCCAAGCTCTGGACGGAGTACTCTCTGCTGCCCAAGACGGCGAAGACAAGTCTCATGCGGCTCCACTTCAAGACATAGAAGACTCTGCTGTCCCCAAGTCCGGCAGAGGAAAGCACTACGATGCTGGACTTGCAGGGGAAAAGAGTAATTCTATGCACTCCAGGAAGAAGCCGAACAAAGGCACTAGCCATAAAACGAAGACTCATGCGGCCAAGATTGCCAGCCGCATGAATGATGACCATGCGGCCGAAACTGCCAGCCAAATGCATAACACTCATGCGGCCAGGATTTCCAGCTGCATGGAGAAGACCTATGCGGCTGAGACTTTCGGCCGCATGAAGAAAGCCCATGCGGTTACGACTGCCAGCCGCATGAAGATTATTGATTCCAGCCGCATGTCGCCTGCTCCACGCGGCACAGTCTTCGATCGCCTTTTCTATGGTCCTGATCTCTTGTGCTCCCAAGAAAACATGTCTGACTCTCTCCAGCACCACTTAGACTCTTCCTACTATGTGCCCTCACGCACTAGAGTGAAGAAGTCTAGGGCAGCTCGAGCTTGGCAAGCTCGGTCCGCTGATCCGACCTCTTACCATCCGAGCGTTCTACATACTGTTATACGGGCCTCTGATGGAAAGTTGTACAGAACCACTCGAGTCCAGCCTCCGACGGCAAACGGACAAAGAGGTTCTCAAAAGTCTCCCAAAATCCAGGGAGCAAACATAGTCACTCCGGACCCATCTGACTTGCGTGAGGCCATCCTCCACAAACGCAAGGAAAGAGAAGGTGCCTCGGGGTGCAAAGAGTCCTCCCACGGACGTCACTGCACCCAAGTCATCATCAACTGCTGTTGTAATAAAGACCGGCAGTCCGTCTTCCAAAGACTGCAACAATCATGTTCAGAAGATGAGGCACTTCCCGTCATCTCCTGCAACTCTGCTAAGAAAATCTCCGCCGATGGGAGAGGGAAGAAGACCAATGTTTCCAGCCCGAAGATTTCAACCACTATGACTAAGAGACTATCGTCTAAGCGAGTGCCCACCACCGGAGTTGTCCAAGGTACCCGTTCAAGGACGAAATCTGCTACAGTGGGAGATTTATCATCACTGGGGGTTGCTGGGACTGGGGGTGGCACCCCTCCGAACCTCCACGACAATCCGATGTTCCAAGAAGACGAGCGGGGGGAAACAACTCTCCTATTAGATACAGTTAATTCCGACGAGGCAAACTCGGAAGCCGGGGGTACTGTTCCTTCTGAGTCCGAACCCGAGGAAGACATTCCCACATACCCCGATGACTTCTCATTACAGGGGTATGATTCGGAGTGTACGTCATCCACCATCCCTTCCACTTCTACTCATGTCAGGACGGCATTCATGATAAACGACGAACAGGATGGTCCTAGTGATCGCCAACGCATCGACACTCTGGAGGCCATACTGCGCTCTTTGGTTAAATCCGTGGACGAGATCAAAGCAGCCCTCCCTACTCTGCAAGGAGGGACGCCTGGCCAAACAAACTTGGGCCCCGCGGTCAATACAGACTCAAACTCAGCGGCACCGAACCCGGGCAATATTTCTCCTGAAATGTCGGCTCCTACCACTACAGACGAAGCCAGAGAGGCAAGAAGAGAGGTCCAGGAGCTCCGGGCCATGTTCCACGCCCGAGAAAACTGCCAAGACCTTAGGATACGACAACCGTATCCCGCTGCGTGGAGAGATGTTCCCTTCCCACCAAAGTATAAACCATTCCACATCAATCCATATGATGGGAAGACCTCCGCAAGTCGGCACATCACTTACTTCGAGGTCACTACCGACCATCTGCCCCATGATGATGCCATTCTTACACGATTATTCATTGGGACATTGGAAGGAGTCGCCTTCGACTGGTACCATAACCTGCCAGACAACTGTATCCACTCTTTCGCCAGCTTCAAGCGCATGTTCTTGGAAAGATTCTACGAAGTAGGACAGGACATCACAATGTCCACCCTCATGGACGTCGTTCAAGGGGAGAAAGAGCTGACAAGGAACTATATTGAGCGGTTCCGCCAAACTGCCATGAAGCTGCCGTTCGGTAATCCGGATTCCTCCTTAATTGAAATTTGCCAAAAGAGGCTGCTTCCAACAATCAGCCTCTGGATGGGTGAAATTCAATTCAAGGACTGGAAGACGTTTATCATCAGTGCCACTAGCGTCGAAGAACGATTGAAGAAGGCTCGCCAACTGGGATTGTACATCTCAGAGGGAGAGGACAAGGACAGGCGTCCTAATGCTAACAATAACAACGGGGGTAGCTCCGCCAACAATCGGGACAACAAGGGCAAGCAAGCTATGGTGGCCGACACAGCACAGAAACCTGAATCAAAATTGGCAGACAAACAATGGCCGCAAATGACCTACTCCTTCGAAGACGGCCACGTCAAGCCCATCTTGGACATGCTCATACAAGGAGACAGAATTCAGCTCCCTCCACCAAGATGGGAACCTCGGCCGGCAGAAATGGAGAACCCAAAGTACTGCCATTACCACCGCTACGTCTACCATGCTACACACGACTGCTACCAACTAAAATGGTACATCCAACATCTCATCGATTCGAATGCTCTGGCCATCGATTTCGAAGAGGTAACTGTGGCAGCCAATATGGTGTCAGTACAATTTGGCAGCTTTCTTCCAACAGAAACTCAAGACGGTATGGTACCCATCCCTCTGGCAACAATGGAAATCGCTAATCTTTCGCCTCTCCGGGATCAGGCTGCTGGTCTAGTGCCCCTCACCACATCATGGGGGGGAGGTCATGTGGGTCCATCTGGACCTGGTACTCGAGGTGACTCAATCTACACCACCTTCCATTTGCAAGAAAAAGAGTAGAAAAGTCAGATCCTGCCGCATAATCTCGGCAGATATCGAAGAAGTCACGGCTGTCGTTACCCGGTCTGGGGCACAATCCCAACCTGTGGCTGATAATTCGGCTGAAGATCATCAGCCAGCTACTACTGACGCTCCAGGACCTTCTCAGCCTCCGACGACCGACAAGCCTAGGCCGAAGGAGACTCGCTTTGACAAATCCCTCCGAAAAGAAGCACCTCATGGGCTGGAAATGCCCTACAACTTCGACATCTTGGCACAATTGGCCAACACATCGGCCAAATTGTCATTATAGGAGCTCCTGAGACTCTCCAAGGATGTTCGTGCGCTTTGAGCGATGCACTCCAGAACGCCGACGTATATCTAGCTCAGGTCAACCTTACGGGAGAGAGCCCGCCTGCAAATCTCTAAGACAGCGCTTGCACAGGAGCGATGCCCAACATTGTCTTAACGCCGCAGGATATGCTCATCAAAACCAATCTGCATGATCGTCCGTTATACTATACTGGATACATCGGTGACGTAAAGGTGGATTGGATGCATATTTATCCTGGTTCTTCCATAAGCATCATCCCGAAGGGTCTGTTACATTATCTCCGTATTCTTATGCATCGTCTGACGCCAACAAGCACCGCCATCAGCAGTTTCAATTCGGGCAGGAGCTACCCAATTGGGAAGATTCGCTTGAAGTGCCAAATTGGCGATCTTCAGTCAGAAGTGACCTGTTATGTCATAGATGCGGACACTTCCTACAATATCCACTTGGGGTGCCCTTGGATACATGATTATATGATCGTACCTTCCACTCTGCACCAATGCTTCAAGTATGTCGACAAATATAGCTTCGTGAGGACAAAATTTGCAGACATCGATCCCTTCAAAGGGGTCGAATCCTACTACTCAGACTCCTGCTTATACGAAAAGTCGAAGAGGCACCTTGGTGAAGGAGATGTACAAGCTCGTACCGAGACAGCCACAGGATCAGAAGAACCTCTGACGATCCACCTCCAAGCTCACAAACCTGGCAAGTCCGTACCCCTTACAGCCACTCTGCGTAAGGACGCAATCAGCCTCTCGGCACAAGAAGAGCAAATGATAATCCGACTGCCAAGGTTCGACCAAGCGCCCAGACCCACAACGGAGCCACTGACAATCAGGCTGCCTAGAGTCGGCCAACCACAAATGGAGAAGCTCAACCCCTCCGACAAGCCAATGACGATACGCCTTCCCAAGAAGAATCGTCATCCAGAGGCAAGGTCTGGGGCTTCTAGCGAGCCAACAACTTCTTGCCCAGCATCGAGTACCAAACTGGGGGTCACTAGTTTGCCAACGACTCCACGTTCTGCTCCACCGACAGAACTACTGACGATCAAGCTGCCCAGGTCATCATCTCAATCTTTATTTATACAGGGGATGGCCGAAGAAGAACCGGAGCTAGCCAAGTATGTGGCTGCCCACACTGATGTTCCCTCCGCAGATGATGTAATCCCGCTAGAAAAGATACCTTATTTCATCAATAAAAGGCTATCTTTGAACTACCTCGAGCTTGATAAGCTTTGTACAATATATGCTATGGAACACAGTATAGACACTCACCTACACACACAGGTGACAAATGTGTACACCGCAAACCAGCTTACTCCAGTGGAAGACGCTTACCGCATAATCGAGGGAGGGGACCATCCAATCCTCTTCGGCCGGAAGGACGACCCACAACCCTTCACCATAGAGAAGGTCGATCTTGAATCAGATGTCGGGAGACTGCCTCTGTATCTTTATAGCCCCCAATCCAAATACCTCATGTAAAAACAGGGGTATGATCTGGAGACTACGCCAGGCTTGAACTACGGTATTGGGCGACGATTACCTTTAAAGACACCAGTCCCGGCTGGCAAACCACGGGACTACTACAGTAAGACCCAATATGGATTAGGGTATGTTACACCCGCGACGACCCCTGAAAGTTCAGATGAGGAATGCGACTGGCATTCACATTCAACCGGGTCACCAACTTCTGATTCGGATACCAGCATCGGAGACGTATTCAGACAAGTCCTGTCAGTCAACATGGCATTCGCCGACGCTTACGAAGAAGATGAAGACATTCCTGAAATCCTCGAGTTAGAACCGTGGGCCCAACAGCTGGATGCACAATGGGAGAAGCGGTTTGAACAGAGAGAACCTCCTACTGAAGATGAAGTTATACAGGTCGACCTCGGCGATAAATCTTCTCCAAAACCAATCTTCGTCAGTAAAAGACTGACAGACGAAGAGCGAGAGTCGCTACTGGAACTTGTTAAAGAATATATTGATGTGTTCGCCTGGAGCTATGAAGACATGCCGAGGTTAAATCCCGATATTGCTCTTCACAAACTCAACATTCGGCCAGATGCAAAGCCAGTCAAGCAACAACAACAACGCTTCCGCCCAGGTATCATGGATGCAATCGAAGCCGAAGTCAACAAACTCATAGCCAGCGGCTTCATTCGCGAGGAGCAATATCCAAACTGGGTCGCCAACAAAGTACCGGTCCTCAAGAAGAATGGAAAGATTCGAATCTGCATCGACTTCCGCAATCTAAACGAGGCATGTCCCAAAGATGAATTCCCCCTCCCTATTACAGACATCATGATCGACAACACATACGGCTTCGAACGCATGTCATTCATGGATGGTTTCTCGGGGTTCAACCAAATTAAGATGTCTCCTGACGACGAAAAGCATACATCATTCTGAACACCGATTGGCATATACTGCTACACAGTCATGCCTTTCGGTTTAATGAATGCTGGCGCCACATATCAAAGAGCTATGAGTATGATCTTTAGGGATCACTTGCGTAAGACCGTGGAGTGCTATGTTGACGACATTGCCGTCAAAAGCCGCTCTAAGGAAGATCATCTGCATGATCTAAGGACAATGTTCGACCTGATACGAGCGCATAATTTGAAAATGAATCCCACAAAATCCTTCTTGGACGTATCCAACGGAAAGTTCTTGGGTTTTATCATCACCGCCCAGGGTATCCACGTAGACCCTGAGAAGATAGAGGCAATCATGGAGATGGGTCTCCCGAGAAATCTTCGAGAACTCAGAGGCCTTCAAGGGAGGCTAGCTTACATTAGGAGGTTCATTTCCAACCTCTCCGGGCGTTGTCAGCCATTCATCCATCTCATGAAGAAGGGCATCTCATTCGTATGGGACGAAGAATGTCAGCGTGCCTTCGACAACATCAAAGAATATTTGTCGAACCCTCCAGTCCTGGTGGCCCCGGTTGCTGAAAAACTATTCCTGCTCTATGTACGAGCAATAGAATATTCCTTCGGTGCTCTGCTAGCACAAAACAACGATGCAGGCCATGAGCAAGCTATATATTACCTCAGCCGAATGATGATCGGGCCAGAGCACCGATATACCGTCGTAGAGAAGGAATGCCTCGCCCTGGTGTTCGCCATTCAAAAGGCGCGGTACTATGTTACAGGACAAACCATACATGTGATCTCACGAGTCAACCCTCTCAGGGTCCTCATGACTAAACCAGGGGCACTCAGCTCTCGCCTCGCTACATAGGCAATATTACTGTCCTCCTACCATATGATCTTTGTTCCATAAAAGGCTGTTAAAGGTCAAGCCCTGGCAGACTTTTTGGCAGCCCACCCAGGCTCGGAGTCGTCCAAAATATATAAAGGAATCCCAGATAAGGTTGCCGACACGCATGCAACCTCTCACGATGATATATGGCGGATGTTCTTCGACGGTGCCTCAAGGACCGGACCTAAGGGCAACATCGTCGTCGGAGTCGGGGTGGTGCTGGTTTCTCCTTCTGGATTGGTGATCAATCGCGCTTACTCCCTCACGGAACCCTGCTCTAACAATGTGGCCGAGTACAATGCTTTGGTCATTGGCCTCCAACTTGCGAGAGAGCTGGGGGTAGAATATCTTGAAGCATACGGCGATTCACAGTTAATCGTCAATCAGATCCGGGGTTCATTCGAAGTCCGCCATGAAGACATGATCCCCTATCACCAAATAGCGATCAACATCATCTCGTCGTTCGAGGGGTTTTTCATCGAACACGTTCCCAGGCTCCGAAATATCGAAGCCGATGCCTTAGCAGGCCTTGCCGCTTCCCTAGCAGTGCCAAATCATACTCATCAATCGGTGGATATGATAGGTCATGAACTGGTCTGTCCCAAGAACAATGTTCAATTCATGGCGAGCTATTCTGCTCAGACGATCGACGAAGTCCCGGACTGGAGACAACCATTCATTGACTTCGTAGTCTACGACATCCTGCCCGAGAACCCAAAAGAGGCCACCTCTATCAGAAGGCGTTCTCTCAGATTCTTCTACGATACAGAGACGAAAATGCTGTATCGCCGATCCTACGATAGATTATTGCTTCGATGTCTATCAAACACAGAAGCCAAAGAAGCCGTACGAGAAGCTCATGACGGTATCTGCGGGGCCCATCAGCCTGGCCCAAAATTGCAAAACCGTCTTCGTCGAATGGGCTACTACTGGCCCACGATGGTAGCAGATGCGATAGACTATGCAAGAAAGTGCAAAGCTTGCCAAGTCCACGCGGACTTCATCCACCAACCATCCAAATTTCTACATCTGACAGTGGCGTCCTGGCCATTCGAAGCATGGAGAATGGATATCATCGGTCCGATTACTCCACCTTCCTTCCGAGGACATTGCTTCATACTTGCCATCACAGATTACTTCTCCAAATGGGCGGAAGTTGTTCCGCTTGCAGAAGTCAAAACTTCAAACGTGATCAGCTTCCTCAAGCATCACGTCATCTATCGCTTTGGACTGCCCCGAAGGATCATCCACGATAATGGTCCGCAGTTTGCAAGCCATGCCTTCTATCGGTTCTGCGACAAGCACCGCATCCAGAATATTGTTTCGATGCCATACAATCCGGCAGCGAATGGGTTGGCAGAAGCATTCAACAAAACCATCATCAAACTTCTCAAGAAGTTTGTATCGTCCAACAAACACGACTGGAACGAAAAGCTTGGTGAATGCTTATGGGCGTACCGTACCACAGTTTGAACAGCCACAGGGAACACACCATTCTCCCTGGTGTACGGGAGTGAGGCAGTTCTCCCATTGGAGACTCAAATACCCTCGCTCCGCGTCGCTCTCACTTATCAATTGACGATGGACGATAACTACCGTCGCCGACTACAAGAGTTGGAGGCCTTAGATGAAAAGCGTCTCTTGGCTCAGCAACGAATCGAGCTTTACCAAGCATGCATCTCCGGAGCCTTCAACAAGAAGGTTAAAATCAGAACATTCCAAGTAGGCGATCTCGTTCTGGCGGTTCGGAGGCCGATGGTCATGACTCACAAAACTGCCGACAAATTCCAGCCAAAATGGGAAGGTTCATTTATCATTGAGGCCGTATTCTCCAACGGTGCTTACAGCCTCGTAAAACAAAATAGAGACTTGCTCATGCTGCCCGTCAACGGTAAGTTCCTGAAGAAATATTATGTCTAAACAATATTTTCCATATTACCGAGTTATGTACCCGCTGGTACCGCTGAACTCATATCCACAACACTCCAGATCATCGAGTTATGTACCCACTGGTGCCGCTAAACTCACATCCACAACACTCCAGATCATCGAGTTATGTACCCGCTGGTGTCGCTGAACTCACATCCATAACACTCCAGACTATCGAGTCATGTACCCGCTGGTGCCGCTGAACTCACATTTCCAAATTTCAGATTATCGAGTCATGTACCCGCCAGTACCGCTGAACTCACATTCCAACTCTTCCAGATTATCGAGTCATGTACCCGCAGGTGCCTCTGAACTCACATTCCGGTCACTTTTTTAGGTAGTAAGTCATGTATGATCATACCTCTGAACTTATTTCTCTGAAAGAGCTCCTCCCTCATGATCTACTACCCGCACTCTCAGTACACAAAAAGGGTAACGGATCCACAAAATTTCCAAAACGACCATGTCCGCATTACCTCTGAGTCGTTTCACTTCCGCCAAAAACAAATCACCCCTCTACATAGAACTTCCATGTCCTCATTACCTCTGAGTCGTTCTATGTACCCCTTCATGGAGCCCACTCCTGCCATGTCCTCGTTACCTCTGAGTGGGAAGGCTCCATCGAAGAAACCCTCATATTTGCCATGTCCTCATTACCTCCGAGTAAATATGTTGGTCCTCCCTCGACTTATTATCTGTACCAAAAAAAAAACCCCAGGGTACGCCAAGGATAATAGGTCCACAAATATCATCCGTTGAGTCAACTCCTGCCATATCCTCATTACCTCTGAGTAGGAAGACTCCACGATAAAACTTCCATACTTGCCATGTCCTTATTACCTCTGAGTAAGTATGTTAGTTCCCTTTCATCCTATTATCCGTATCCTGAACCAGGATACGCCAAGGATAATAGGCCCACAAATATCCTTCGTTGAGTCCACTCCTACCATGTCCTCATTACCTCTGAGTAGGAAGACTCCACGGCAAAACCCCCATACTTGCCATGTCCTCATTACCTCTGAGTAAGTATGTCGGTTCCCTCTCAACTTATTATCCGTATCCAGAACCAGGATACGCCAAGGATAATAGGTCCATAAAAAATCTCCCATTGGGGCAACTACTACAAGCAAAGAATGGAGCGAATGTATTTCGGCCATTCAAAATCGGTTACATTCACATGACTACATCTCATGAGCAAGCCAGAAAAGTTTTCTATTATTTCATTCAGATAAGAAGGAAAGAGATTACATCGATGTCCAAAAAAAGCAAGACATAAATCGTAGCTAAAGACAGACAGAAGTATCAAAACAAATACGGACATTTGTGAGAGCCCACGAATCCTAGTTGCGGGGACGTATATACCAATCCCTCAACCATCTTGTATATGACAGATGTACTTGAGCAAGATCCTCGTCTGAAATAGGAGGATCGGAACTCCCAGTACTACCGTCGTCAGACTGGGGCTCCTCCTTTACAGCAACGGACGCCAGCTCTCCTTTCTGTTCCTCCGCTGCCGGTGTTACCTCCTCCTTAACAAGCGATGATTCTTGTTTGAAAGGGGGCAGCAACTCTTCCTTCACAATGATCTCAGCCTTCGGCAGGGTTGCTGCAAGAATCAAAGATAAAAAGAAACAAAGTCAAAAGATGGTCAGAGCCTTACGCGGGGGACTCATGCGGATCTGATCGACAGGTCATTATGTAATTCGGTTTACGAAGTGCTCATGCGGCCCACTAAGACAACTCCCATACGGCTCGAACATGGAGTATACCCCCATACAGCTCGGTTATAGGACATGTATGCGGCCCATACAACTCGAAACAGTTTGCATTAAAGGCTTGTGCATAAAGCATACAACAGAGCCATTGTTAGGGATTCGAAGAATATGACTTTCCTAAATTCTTACCCTTAACAGCAGGACGAACGTCGAAGTGAGCTTCGGGTGCCGCAGCCGACGAAGACGCCGCCTTCTTACCCTTCGTCGCAACAGTTTTCTTGGGAGCCATCGGTGATCGAAGAAGAGGATGACAATCGGGACAGGAAAGGTTTGAATTAAAGGAGAGAGTAAAGAAGTTTCTTCTCTTAAAATCCTCTTATTTATAGGAGAACAAAAGAGGAGGGACACGTAGACCAATAACTGCTTCGGGTCGTGTGCTGCAGGCAAAACAAAACTGACTCCTCGGATTTTGCCCCCTCTCTCATAAAGGAGATTCACCCAGGGCATAAAATCCAAAGATTTAATGAACCGACCCTTGGGATTCCCCCAAAAGACGGCTCTAAAATGAATTAAAGGCAATTAATGACACGCATACGTGGCAGGGAGCCCATGCGGCTAGGAAATTTATGCGGCTAGAAAATTTATGCGGCTAGACAGGCTATACGGCAAAGAAGTTCATGCGGCCAGAGCATCCTATGCGGCCAGCGGAGCTCACATAGCCATGCTTCTTATTCAAAGTATTTCAATTTTGCAAATTAAAAACTTTGAAGGGGGTCTTGTAGAAGCATGGAAAAGAATAAAGAAAGATCTATGCGGCCAAGGATCTCCATGCGGCTAAGAGAGCCCATGCGGCTCAGGGGTCCATGCGGCTCAAGCGTTTATGCAGCTCGGATAGGCCCAGAGCCACGTGGCCTTCAACAGCGTCTTCCTTCATCTTTGGCTGCATTTAATACCCTGACGGCTGACAGCTCTGACAAATGACAGCCCTGACATAAAGGCGCAATAATGACTGACATAAAGGCGTGTTCCTAGGGAAGAGGAGGAAATCTTTTCACAGCTGGCAGAATCCAACGAGTCCCGAGACATGCGACTGCTGTATTTATGCGGCCGTCCACTTTATGCGGCCGCCCACTTCATGCGGCCACCCATCTTCATACGGCTGCATCTTTTATGCGGCCGCCCATCAGCATGCGGCTGCCCATCTTCATGCGGCTGTTCATCCCCATGCGGCTGCTCATCTTCATGCGGCCATTTAGCCTCATGCGGTCCACTCATCTGCGGCTCTGCCAAGATGATTGAGACACGTGGCAGTCTTATCTTCCTGGGATTATGGATGTTAACAAATCTTAATCAGATTTGTTACAATAAATGCCCAGATCAAATCAAATCGAGCAAATTAGACACGTGGCAGGCCATTACAAGTCGCAAATATTCATGGCAATCAGTATTTATTATCTACAGAGATTTAATACAATTACATTAATTGCTTAAATCTATCATATGCAAAATGGACGGCCCAGATTAACTTTCAGACCGCCGACTTTTGAGAATGGGCAATCATTGTAAACTCTAATGATGCCCCCCACTCTTATAAATAGCAAGGTGCCATTCCCTTACAAAAAGAGAGAAAGATACGCAGAGAGGACAGACACACATAGAAAGAGAGACCCTCGGCTCAGATCCAGAGAGAATAAAGAGAGCATTTCTTTATCAACGCCAAGTACTTCTTCTCCAGAGCCAAGGCTGCACCCGATCGTCCAAAGAGTAAGGCAGAGCTGCCGTCGCTTTCCCGAGCCTCTATCGTCACCCCCCAGAATCTAAAATAAACAATTGTACTTAGATTGTTGTACCTAAGTTTTCATCCCTAGGCTTTCTTTGTACAAGCGAGTTTGTATTGTGAGTCTAAGTTCAGTCCTCCGATAATTGTTCTGTTCTTTTACAATCAATGGCAAACAATATGAATTGAAAATCGTGTTTTGGTGATGATAGTTAGTTACAACAAAATAAATCTTGATATATGTGAGACTTGATTCGTATTCGAGTTCGGATGATAACAGTGATTGCAACGAATTGGAGCTTATAAGAGAGAAAGATGTTCAAGTTATACATATCGACGATGGTATTGAGGCGTATCAAAGACGTTATGTAATAACTCGGAGATACTCTGATCGAATGAACGAAAATTATATTGAGCATTATTGTTGGATGAATAAGATGCAAGTTAAGTTGATGTCAATTTGGATGACAATGATAGGAATACTTCGGAGAATTTGAGAGTGGATGGATATTACTTGGATGAAAACGAAAGTATCTTGATTGCTTTGTGGATAACCACTGCGTTGACATTCTTGTCTTGTGTGAGCGTAACCCCAGCCTTGTACATACGTCATGTCGATTAGGATAACTATTCTGCATGAGCACTGGTATGGTGATTCATGTCCAGCGGGGATGGTCAAACTTACAAGGCATGGCAAATTGGATTTAGACTTGTGGTTTGATGCGAAGGTGAATTTAAGGATTGTTGTGATAAGCATAGAGTGTGTCAAATATTGACCGTGAGTAGATAGACTCGTACACGAGACGAACAAATATCGCTCGGTTAGCGATATTGTTAATGGTAATGCATGAACGATTCGAGTAATAACGGCACACAATGCGCATGAGTGATTCAAGTAGTAAATGGCACATCAGTTGTACAGGGGTAGATAAATTATGGATTGGTAAATTATGTCGGACTGGATAAAGTCTCATAGGAATTATCAGGAATTAATTTGGTTTCGTGATAGGATATGGCATGGTTCATAGTAACTGTCCCTCGTTGATGATCTTCAATTATCTAGCACAGTTTCGGGGTAGATGACCCTAGAAGACTTGACCGCCAAAATCAAGTGAGTGTTGAAGTCCCATAGGATGACCCATTGAAGTCGCATAAGAAATTTCGTCGAGGATGAAGAATGATGTAGTACATGTTGAGGATAAGTCTAAGCGAGTGAGTATCGTGTTTCGGAAGTTAGCAAGTAGTAGCCTTCGACTAGAATAATATGGTCAGAAAAGAAAATTTATGATCGATCGAATAAGTATGTAAATAGACTTGGTTGGTCGATGATCAAATAGATGTTGAGGAACGTACTTAGCATAGTGATACGGTAAGGCGATTGCAAGAATTCTGTAATGCGCGAGAGTGACGAATAGTAGAATGACCCTAAGAATTATGTCATAGATCGGTTTGAGTAACGATTAGATTATATGTGTTGAGTGCACATTCTATGTTACGAAATGAACTAGTCGGGATTGATTCAAAAATTGAGTAAAGGATTCGTACTCGGTCGAGAATAAGAGATGAGCGTATTGTAAGAGACCTTGGGTCGAAAAGATTGTTGCCTTTGAGCATCGTAGACTCAAGTTGACCTCTTGTGTAGGGAGAATGCGAGCATGATGTCAGGATAAGTTACCTAGCGGGGGTAGCCTCAGGCACGATGCGTAGATAATTTCGAGAACGTGAATCATGTTGGAATAGTTGCATACGATGCATAGTACGGATTGTAGGTGAAGGAAGTTTGGACATGTTGGACTTAGTCCATGTCATTGAGACAAATTCGAGAATAGTTGAATATGGAATTGAGTTGTGCGAAAGATAGAAAACGATTTGACGAATAGGCATTGCAAAGAATTTTTGCGATCGGATGCGTAGTAACTTAATACAATGCGTGCATTAGATAGCTGGCGAGAAACTTATGGGATCGAAGTAACGGTTTTGAATTAAGTTATACACAAAAATGTTTGGAAGATAATCATGTTTTATAGAATAATGCATACGAGAAGTATTTTTGGAAATAGACGCTAAGATCGGACCAAGTCACGAAATGGCTAGTACTTCAGGATTTAAGTTAAGCCTGTTAGCCTTGTCCCGATATCCTATAACTAAGCTTGGTTGAAATGCATATATTGGTGGGATGCCTAAAATATATGTATGGTCCAAACAAAGTTGTATGATTCAAACGATAGCGACACAAGATCGTGAAAGGATCTAGCAAAACATTTGGATTGAGTGTTGGTTTCGGTTTGAGGACGAACCTTATTTTGAGTGGTATATTATGTAATACCCCGCTCCGTACAGTGCATTACGATGAGTCGTTGACTCGAAGAGTTACGTTGACCCGATAAAGTATCGATGTGAATCGATGTAAAGCATAAGTTCGGTTTGAACAAAGTATTGACTTCGATTAATCTGGTGTGTAGGCTATGCTTTTACGCTGAATCATAGGGGTCGATAATTTGCCTTGTTCACTAAGGTGTTCGCAAAACCAAATCGTCGCCTTGCAAAGGATCGTGGCATGGGTACGGTAGGCCGAATCAGTTAAATAGTTCAACGGAATGGCTAAGTCAGGAGAGTTAGCCGTGCAAGCAAGTTATAGAATCGAGATGCTTCAGCTCGGCAAAACGACAAGACGTATCGGCTTAAGGTGGGCGGATTCTTGACTCTCTCTCCCTACTCCTTTACGTCTAATAAAATGTATCCTTGTATGCGTAAGTTGCTATTAAGTTAGCGAGTGTGGCTCGAATGGTTAAAGGTCTTAGTATGTATCGAACATTAAGATAAAATATTGAACATTGAATAATTGAAGCGACGTGCATCAAGTGTACGGGTCGCGGTAGGGCGGTGATGGTAGAACATTGAAAGATAATACCGAGATGTGCATCACGTGCACGACTCCGAGAACATTGAACACTAGGTCTATAACACTGATTATGGCATTAAATGTGTCTGTGCGCACGGAAGCTACGAAATGACTAAGTAAGCGAAATAGGACAAGTTGTGGTGCAATGCCGCTGAACCTGTCGTAACATTAAAAGATATACTTCATGCATCGAGGTATGCAGTTGTGGCACAATTGCTACGAAACTGCCGTTATATGAATAACTTATGAATGGAACGCATTGGGTATAAGATACGAGAAGTATAAAGCCGTTGGGCATCGTACATCAATACGGATGTGTTGGGGCATAATATTGATGGAACTTAAGGTAGTGATGAGGGATTATGTTTATGGATTGTGAGATTTGCTGGAATGATATGACTTGTTTGCTATGGCGCATATTGCATGGTCAATGGACTCGGATGGCCCGTACACGGGTGTGACTTCCTTCGAACGGTTACGACCAGGGTACCGAGACCGTTCGACCTAGGAGAAAATTATGTATGGTATTTATGGTGCACATCATTAGGACGGATTGTGATCGGCCAGTGTTGTGATAAGCTATGATATCAGTTTGGGATCCTTCAGATACTGGGCTAGCAACCCGTACTGGAGCGATCATAGGCTTACACATAAGGATGCCAAGTCTATTACGGTACGAAACACCGTGACCTTTATATAGATAGGGCCGGTGGGCTGAGATTAGAGTTGGGTGTAGGCACAGGGCCTGCCACCCTTATGCATATGTCTAAGTTTGGTTGGTTGGCTACGTGAATTGTATGGTTGGTTATGCATATTTTTAACGATTACAGGCTAAGCAAAACGAGACGGAAACATGCACGATCACTATGCTTATGTTTATATTATGTCTAACTATATCTGCTGCATGAACATGGTATTGGACACATTTATAATAAGTTGCTATGTTTGAATATTGCCATAAAACTGACCCTAAGGCTAAATAGAAAGATCACCAAATAAGTTGCATGTTTTACTAAATGTACTTAGTGTTGGTTGGGTGCGAGTGGGTCTTGATCAGCGTAGCAAGGACGAAAGCACTAACCCCCTACTAGTTTGCTTACAGGTTCAGGATATGTTCGGCTCGGGGCGGGGCTTGGCTTGGACGCACAAGACATGGAGTCCTTAGTGTTTCAAGAGAACCTACCGCTTTTGGCGTACGAACTTGCAACATGGAGATGTTCGGCCGAAGACTACTTGTTGGCTATAAAGAGGCATAATGTATGGAACAATGTAATCCTTTGTGAGCTAGAGAGATCATGAACGTTGTAGCCAGTTGGCATATTCAGTTGGGCTATTCAGGGCCTTTGTAACCTTCAGTTCACTATTAATAAAAGAGATTCTTATTAGATACTATGTTTCCTTCCGCTGCTTATGTTATAAATTTGAGATAAACTTATGTGAATCTGTTATCTTGCCTTGCACGAGCGCAACTCCAGGCTCGTGCGATATCCTGCCCCAGCAAAGACGATGATTCGGATGAAATCTAGCGAGGACGAGCGATTTCTCGGGTCGGGCCGTGACAATTTGGTGGGAGCTCGTACCTCGCATGCGAATGGTCACCGTATGCAAAGATCCAGGATAGCTTGACATTGCTAGTGACCACTCATATAGATGTGTCGACATAAGAGCGGCTATCCGCGTGTATGTCTTTGGATTGCGTCGAGTACTAGCAAGTTCGAGTTGGGTTAACAATATATACTTATAGCAAGCGCTAACCTTGAATCAGCGCGGGTTGGGTGTGTACAATTGCAACACCATTCTGGAGCCTAATATTTAGCTATAGCAAGGACACGTGCTTCGTCATGAATGTGGCATCGTCATCGAGTCGTCTCGAGTTAAGTCAGGAAGGGCCGTAAGGCAAGTTGGTTAAGTCTGGTTGATCCTTGGGAGGCACGGCCTCGATCTTAAGACACGATCAAGTCTATCGGCACGACCAGCACGAGTCGTCTCCTTGACGTTATTGGCACGAGAATGGTCTAGAGGTACATAAAAATAAGTAAAAGTCTTGGCACGGTCGAGTTTGCATAAGTTTCTACTTGGCGAGGCATTACCTCGAATATGTATTGAAGTCACGAATATAGTATAGCACAACCCTGTCGTTGCGTTGCCAAGTATAGGCCAAGGCATCTTTGTCCTAAAATTGATCCTAAGGCAAGACTAGAAAGACAATCAAAAGAGATTAAGCTGCACAAAGTAAATGAAACGTGTCGGTTTTGTATGGGTGGGCAAGAAACTCACTCCACCAGTACAGTTGAGTACTGACACCCACACAGTTTTCATGTGCAGGTACAGGTAGAAGCCCGATAGAGCGAAGCTCGCTTGGATGCGTCGTGGCACGGAGTTCCTTGGCATTTCGAGGCGTGCATCCGTATGGTGTCAGAACCTTTGGGACATAATGTATGGACATCGCCATTCCGAAGAATCTGCCACTCGTCGCTTGAAGCTTGTATTGAGAATTGACAGAGAGCAGAGTGACTTGTAATATGAGAGAAAAGTGAGCTTGAGAGACTTGTAATTTAGCCTAGTGCCCATTTTGTAATCCTTGTTCAATATTAATAAAAGGGTATTTTGCATGACTTGTGTTAGCTTCCAATTTATGCTGCTAATTATTCAATATTTCTGCTTGGGACTTCTATGCGACGACCCCCGTCACTTAGCCTGTAATCGGCTATTATGGACCTGCCTTGCGTGAGCAATCTAGGCTCATGTGACATCACACCTTAGCGAGGACGATCGCTCCTACGGGAGCGGGGCGTGACTTAATGGTATCAGAGCACGGCTTTACGTCCTTGGACTTTCGATTGAATTCTTTAACTCTGATATTTCCGCAATGTTGTTTTCGTAAATTGATATCGTTGATGCACTCTCTCTCAAATTTCCCACGATATGTCCATACAATAAGTCTAAATATTTTGTAAAATCACATGAAAGAAATTTGGTTAAACAAAAGTTCAAGTAAGAACGGTTGGCTAAGTCGGGTTGGGCATATATACCAAGAATCGTGTCGACCTTAGCAAAGTCGAGTGCAGAATTCAAATTGTGTCAGGTGACAATGAGTTAGACTCGATTGAGTATACGGGATGACTATCGATAGGGGTGCCATCCGACGATATTATCGTCGATGTGATATAGATGAGTGTGCTTGGGCTCGAACGAAAATCCAAAGTATGATTTGAAACTTGTTTCAAGGATATGTCAAATGACTTCATTCCTGAGTGGTGTATGGGATAACCTTGGGGATGTTAGTCGATTGAGGATGCCGGGTGCCAATGAGTCTATCAGCAAGCGACGGGTATACAAAGCCTTAGAGTGAGTATGATTAAGTAAGTTATAATCTTAAAGATTTTAATGAGTTGATTCTAACGGAATTAGAATCAACGTGCACGAGATTGGAATTTGCATTGAACGCAAAATGCAAGTGATAAAGAAAGGATAAATTGAATCGAAAAAAAAGTTAAGGTGTACGAACAGATGACCTGATCGAGAAAATCGATATGAATCGTATACAAAATGTTAGCACGATTGGATGATAGCGTGCATGAAAATGATTCAAATATTTTAGAATGACTCAAAGGATTAGAATTGATGTTGCTCAATGGTTTGAATTAGCAAGGATTGAGGCAAATTGATAAAATTTGTTGTTCGATGACTTAAGATAGTCGGATGAATGTACGTGATTTTGGATTTGAATGAATTGAGCATGTAACGGGTTTGGAAGATAATGATCGAACTTGATCTTGAATGTCGAGAAGATTATCCAGTTCGTACGATAGCATCAGTCACACGACTGGAAATTTGTTGTAAATGAAGATCGTCAGGTTACGTATATCATCGATGGTATTGAGGGGTATCAAAGATCGATATGCGATAACTCGAGGGTACTCTGATTCGAGGAATGACGATCGTATAAAATATTATTGTTCTGATGGATCCTATACTTAGGATTTTGGTGAAATAAATGTTGGATAAAAATGATCGTGTCTTGATGGTTACGCCCGATAACCATAATGTCGACGTTCTTGTCTTGCGTGAGCGCAACTCCAGCCTTACCCATGCGTCACGTCAGATTTGGGGACGATTGTTCTGCGTGAGCACGGACATGGTGATTCATGTCGCGGGAACAATCAAACTTGAAAAATCAAGATGTGGCAATTTAGATTGCTTCAACTTGTGGTTTGAGACATAGATAGATTTGAGGATTAATCGGACTTATGATTGATGATTGAGTAAACTTGAGGATTGAGGACATCCAATCTGCGTATCGAGAATGAATTAGTCTAGACTCAAAATAAGAGTTACGCTCCGATGAGAACGATTATTCCGCGGGAGCGTTGCATGGTAATTTTATGCCGACCGTAGATAATCGGACTCGTGTGAGATCGGAGCATAACATATTGTTAAGGTCAGACGACCTTGTGATCAATTACGTGAATTGGAATGAATGACTTAGAGAATATTGAATAAAAATTTTGGTTTAGTGACAAATCGTGTCATAGCGTGCTTGACTTGGAAGGAATGGATAGGTGGATTATGTCGAACATGCTCGAGGAAATGGTTGAACATGACTCGTTATAGGATGGCTTTGCTGAATGACTCGGACCCCTTGGACTAAGTATTGCAAGTGTGAATAGGAGATATATATATATATGCTCGATGTTTAGAAATCTGAGTGATGCAAGCTTGGGTAGAAAATTATGTACTATCAACTTTGGTTTGACCCTAGGATTGGGGTCAGTGTTGGCATTATTGTTGGGGAACTATGATTTCAATCCTGACACTGACTTTAGCCTTGAGAAATGGCCTAGCAGGTTAGGCGAAACGTCCATGTTGCAAGAGTTAGAAATTGGAAAGATTGATATTGAGGATTGGTATGGATGGATAGAGTAAATCATGAATATGGGAATACCCCTCACGAGATTCGGATGACATGCATATATTTCAGGGACGCTTGAATATGTGTACGATCTGACTCGAGTGAGAATGGCGAATTCTCTTTCACGAGGCTTGGCTGAAATGTATGTATTTTGGGGACGTCTGGAATATATGTACGATCCAACTAAGTGATATGTTGAATTCAAGTGAGACTTGAGGAATAGAAAAGTATCGAGGATTTTAAAATCGTGTTTTAAAGAAAAGATTGATGGTAGTACGAGCGTGGCTCGGATTGAAGAAACGCATAGGCGTAGTGTGTGCGAGAGTTATAGAATATTGAACAAAGTTATAAGTCGATGAGTAAGTACTCAGTTAGTTTCGAGGACGAAACTTTTTCTGAGTGGTGTATGATGTAGTGCCCCGTCGCGCTCAGTCAATCAGAGGAATCAAAATGCCGACAGCGTTCGGACTTAGCCACGCAATGGCTTGCTCGAAGACTCGCTCAGGTGGGTGGCTTCGGTGAACTTATCTCACCTTGACCTTCACACTAATAAAATAAAAGTTTTCAAATGCACAAGTAGGCTTGATAATAAAAAGAGATGTATCCACATAGCTAAGGGATAATCCCAACTTGGGTCAGACTGAGTTAGAATGTGAAAAGGTTCCACGGTCGGCTTAGAAGTTTGCTCAGCGTGCTTTCAAAATGGCACTCGGTCCTTCGTCCCGTAGCTTAGGAGAAGGATAGTTGGTATCCTCCACAAAGCTGGAATTAGCCTAAGTCATAGGCGTCGCCTGCGTATATGCTTGATAAAGCATGCACGGTCCTATCATCCAGGGCTTGGCATTGCCTTGCTCGTCCCACGGGTTAAGTTACAGTGCACGTTGCAGAGCATGGCTTGTGGCATAAGTTTAGGCACCCAAAGAACTTAGTTGTTCAAGTCGAACGCGTACATGGCACGTTCTCTCGATGCAAGGCTTGGCATAGCCTTTGCTAGTGAAGTCGTTGCACGAATAAGTTAGACAAGAGTTTAGTTGGGCTATCGAAGTCATAGCAAGCATTGTCCATGTTGTCTGCGGTTATCAAGTCACATAGTCCCACGATCTCAAGGCTCGTTGTATAAAGTATGTGACTTGAGCGATAGCGTCGCATAAAGAACAAGTCAAGTCTAAGGCACGAGCCACGGTTGGTTTAAGGATAAGCATGCCACGGAGAAAGGAACATATAATATTCAAGTTAAGATGGAAGACTACTTAGTAGTCATTCCCTGGATTTTAAAGGATAGAAGTTTCTGTGACTGGTTGTCGCCGAGATCGATTCTGCTACTTGGGAGTCTCGATAAGGAAGTCCACGCGACTGGTTGTCGTCGAGATCGATCCCGCTACTTGGATCTTTCGATAGAAGGTTGGAAAGCATGGTCATGATTAAGAAAGGACTTGGTAGATCGAGTTGAGTCTTGCATGGTCATTAAACAACTTGTGTGCAAGGAGAAATTTCTCGAACGATCCTGGGGCACCGAGTTCGTGTCGACCTAGGAGAAATTACAGATATTATACGGCCTTCATCAACGGTATCACTCGATTGAAGTGAGCCGTTATAATATAGGCTGTGGGTCATTTGGTGGAAGCTCATACCTCGCATGCGAATGGTCACCGTATCCAAAGATCCAGGATAGCTTGACACTGCTAGTGACCACTCATATAGATGTGTCGGCATAAGAGCGACTATCCGCGTGTATGCCTTTGGATTGCGTCGAGTACTAACAAGTTCGAGTTGGGTTAACAAGGTATACTTATAGCAAGCGCTAACCTTGAATCGACACGAGTTGGGTGTGTACGATTACAACACCATTCTGGAGCCTAAGATTTGGCTATAGCAAGGACACGTGCTTCAGCATGAATATGGCATCATCATCGAGTCGTCTCGAGTTAAGTCAGAAAAGGCCGTAAGGCAAGTTGGTTAAGTCTGGTTGATCCTTGGAAGGTACGACCTCGATCTTAAGACACGATCAAGTCTATCAGCACGACCAGTATGAGTCGTCCCCTTGACGTCATTGGCACGATAATGGTCTAGAGGCACATAAAAACAAGTAAAATTCTTGGCACGGTCGAGTTTTCATAAGTTTCTACTTGGCGAGGCATTTCCTCGAATATGTATTGAATTTACGAATATAATATAGCACGACCCTGTCGTTGCATTGCCAAGTATAGGCCAAGACGTCTTAGTGGTGGCCCATGCAGGTCTTGTTCATCAAGATATGTGAGGGTTTACCGAATAGATGTCTCAATCAGTACTCGCCTATGATCTCTGTTCGTATCCTCTTGATCCCTGAAATTCTTGTCCTGATCACATGCTTGTAATCGTTGATCTGTCCTGGTCCTTTCTTATTGTTCCCTATGTCGTCTTCTTCAGCGGCATTATTTCTGGTCCTATCGATCAGCAAGGCAAAGCACCTCCCGTGGACCAACAGCAACCAGAAGATCAGGCCCAGCACTCAGGAGCAGCCTCCCGGGTCATGCCTCCCGGAGATCCAGAACCCCCGGTACAGCCAGCTCAGCCTGCAGGACAGGATGATGGAGCCTTGGTGGAACTTATCAGGGAGTTGCTTGCATCGCAAGATCGCCGAGGAGATGCCTTGCACCAGGCAGTGGAAGATGCTCTGGGCAGAGATGGACATCATAGGAACAGTGCAGCCAATAGCTTCAAGCGCTTGAACCCTCCTTTCTTTGATGGTAGCGAAGATGCTATCGCTGCTGATGCATGGCTTCAGGACACAGAGGTGATATTGGAGGCAGCAAAGTCCCCAAAAGACGAGAAGGTGGCCATGGTGCACCTACAGTTATCGGATCTTGCCCGCAGCTGGTGGGCGATGTAGGCCATGGGACTAGTGGCACCTATTGCTTGGACAGTATTCCGTGAGAGATTCCAGACCAAGTACTTCGATGCTGTAGCTCGGTACGATCTACAGACCAAGTTTACCAATCTGAAGCAGATGGGAAGGACGGTCGATGGGTATACGGTCGAGTTTTCTAGGCTTAGTCGATTTGCTCCCACCTTGGTGGCGACCGAGTTCGATAGAACCCAACGATTTCAGCAGGGACTCCACTTAGAGATTTTGCTGGCGGTGGAGCAGTTTGAGCATCAGACTTTCGATACGGTATTGAGGGCAGCCAGGAGGCACGAGTATACGTCCCACAGGATCGTAGACATGATCGAATGTCGGAAGCGATCTCACGGCCAGATGACCCAGTCGTCAGCACCAGCCCCGGCAGTCAGGGCTTTGACAATTGGAACTCCGAGGCAGGCGGCCTCGGTGACGTCGGTTCAGTATTCCACCCCGACACACCCTCAGCAGCAGAAGCAGAAGCAGTCTCCTGTAGTGGGATGTTCACACTGCGGGAAGCCAGAGCATGTGGTATCAAAGTGTCGCAGAGCACAGGGTTTGTGCTTGGTTTGTGGTGCCCCGGACCACAGGGTTGGGAACTGCCCGAACAGGGAGAGTTCATCGGCCTTCTCTAGTCCCTCGGTAAGGGGACCCGCACCAGTGCAGCAGCAGCAGCAGCAGTACCAGCCTTCGAGGCCATTGCCGCCTCAGACCCAAGTATTCTAACAGCAGAGACCCCAGCAGTATGCCATGGTCCAAGCTCAAATTCAGAACCGGCAGAGAGGTTCCTAGTAGGATGTCTTTCCTCTTCCCCATGCCTTCAAATTTCTTGCTTACATGATTGATTGTTTGATTGATTGATTGCTTAGTATAGCTTGTCCTTGCATCTCTAGCCACTTGATTAAATTCCGAGGACGGAATTCTTTTAAGGTGGGTAGAGTTGTAATGCCCATATCTCGTATTACGTATTTGGAATACGTGTACGTATTTTGACCCGTATTGCATGTCTCCTTGTTTGGTTCGGCCCGACTTGACTTGGTTCGGCTTGGTTTTACATGGTTCGGTTTTGCTTGATTTTATGTGAACCAAACCACTCCCACCTACCACCACCCTCTTTATTAAATATCCCACCAAACATTCTCTCTCCTCATTAACTTATTCTTCTTCACTATTACTTTTCCACCAACCTGAGAGATAGTGGATAGCTTAGGCAAGTGCATCTTGCTTCATGGAGGAAGTCCATTTTTATTGTTCTATTGTCTTCCTCATGTGTTTCTAACCCACTTTAGTACTTAGCATTTTTCATTTCCATGGTTAATTTCTTGTAGATCTAGTTTTGTGGTATTTTCAGTTTTCATGAATTTTGATCTATCAAACTTGTATATTTTTGCTAGTTGATGGTTCCATATTGTAGAGAATTTTATTCTGCCCTAATTTGACTTATGGAAGTTCGAATTTGGACTCTGGATGACAAATTTATGGAGCTTGGAAGCATGGCTTTATGGTGTTCTTCTTCTCGGAAAGTAGAGGAGAAGAACAGTTCTCTGGCCGCATGGCCATTTAATTGAATTAATTATTTTGGCCACATGAGCCTTTTCTTGCTGGCCGTATATGGCACTGCTTAGCTGGCATGGCCACTATTAGTTGCATTGGCCGCATAAGAATTATTGCATGGCTTTTATTATTACTATTTAATATAATATTAGCTGGCTGCATGGCCAAGTGCACTTGTGGCCGCATGCATGCTACTTGCTTGGTCATAAATATGCTTGGCCAATTCATTGCTTGGCAGCTAGCTTATTATTGGCCATTCCTAGTTGGCCGCATATGGGAATCTACTTTGGCCGCATGGAATATTTAGTAGCTTTGCATTAGTAATAGCTTGCGTGGCCTGTGTAGTATTAGCTTTAATGCTAATATTTAATTCATTTGCATGGCCTTATACAAATATTTCATGCATGCAAGTATTAACAAATACTTGGCCGTATGGCCTACAAATACTTGGCCGCATGTAATTTTGTTGCATGCATTAAATGATCACTTGCTGCATGCATTAAATCACTTTGGTCGCATGCAAATTTTGTTGGCCGCATGCTCATATTTTTGGCCGTATATGGCCTTAGTAAGATTTAATGGCCATTTAATATTTAGTTAATGAGCTGCATGTAGATTTGCATGCTTAAGCAATTCCATGCATTAAATAATGCATGGCCAGCATGCATTAAATATTGGCTTAAGCATTTGCATGCATTAAATAATGCATGGCCATTAGTTAGTGAACCGCATATGGCCTTTAGATATTTTTGGCCGCATATGGCCATTGCCAATTGTAGCCACATATGGCCCAATCCACTTGTTGGCCGCATATGCAATCTAATTGTATGGCTGCTTGCATGTACGTGCATTAACTTTAATTGCTTGTATTTGTTTGCATGCAACTTGCTGGCCGCATATGGCCTATTATTTGTTGGCCGCATATGGCCAATTTTTCCTGAGCCGCATGAGTCCCCCACAGCCCTTGCTTCCGCTAATATTTAATTACCACTTGTATGCTGGTGCCATATTAATTTTATATATGATCCCTGACACGATTGTGACCCGTTGTGGTGCACTTTTGACAAATGACATGACATGATAGTGGCCCATCGTGGCGCACTCCTGTCACGCCCCGCTCCCGTAGGAGCGATCGTCCTCGCTAAGGCGTGATGCCGCATGAGTCTAGATTGCGCTCGTGCAAGGCAGTTTCATAACGGCCGATTACATCGGCGGCGATGGGGTCGTCGCACGGAAGTCCCAAGCAGAAATATTGAAACACGCAGCAAAAATTTAGAACGAGCACACATGAACACAAGTCATTCAAAAGAAGCTCTTTATTGATAATGAATACAAGATTACATTTGTGGGTGCAAGGCCAAATTACAAGTCTCTCGTGCTCACTTTTCACTCATTTTACAAGTCACTCTGCTCTCTCTCATCTCTCGATTACAATGCTTGAGCCAGCGGAAGCTTCGGAAGGCGATGTCCATATATTATGTCCTGTATAAGTCTTCAATCCACGTGGTCGCACGCTTTGAATCGCCAAGGAACTCCATGCCTCGACGCATCCAAGCGAGCTCCGCGCCACGAGCTTCTACCTGTGCCTACACATGAACACTGTGTGGGTGTCAGTACTCAACTGTACTGGTGGAGTGAGCTCCTCGTCCACCCATACAAAACCGACACATTCATTTACTTTGTGCAGCTTAAACCCTTTCGATTGTCTTTCTAGTCTTGCCTTAGGATCAGTTTTAAGACTTGACATCTAACCAATTCGTTATGCGACGACATAGTCGTGCTATCATGCCAACATGTATTTTGATCGAGGCAGTGCCTTATTGTGCATGTACTTGACCAAACTTGAACTTGGGACGGCAGGGTCGTGCCATACTCTATTCGGGACCTTAACGTATTCAAGACTGTGCTTCGCCGAGGAGCAACTTATACGGACTCGGCCGTGCCAAGACTTTCACTTAAACTCAATGTTCACTAGACCAATTCTTGTGCCACGATTCAGTTGCCAAAGACGACAACGAGACGACTCGTGCAGGTCGTGCCCTTAGACTTTGTCTAGACTTGTCCATGTTTCAAGATTAGGTCGTACCTAACGACTCCCTGACTTAGCCAACAGTACTGCTACGCAAAAGCCAATACGCGAATGCCAATATTTGATACGCGAAAGCCATGCTTAGTGCCGAAGCACGTACCTTGCTAACTCGATACATGTCGTGCTAGACTGTCTCATGATTCGATCGACGCTGTGCTAGTACTCGACGCTATCCAAAGACAAACATGCGGATTGCCGCTCTTGCCGACACATCTACATGAGTGGTCACTAGCAATGTCAAGCTATCATAGACTCGGCTCGAGATCTCAGCTCATCCCTCACGAGTAGCTAGCCCGGAGGTGCTTTGTATCTCCCATGCGGTTATCCAGCATCCTACCGTGAGCCGCCTCGTTCCTCCCGGGCCGAATCGGTCCCTTGGCCTAGGCAACCGTTCGAGGAAACTTTACCTTGTCGACAAGTTGTCCAATGACCATGCAAGACTCAACTCGATCTACCAAGCCTTTCTTAACATGACCATGCTTTCCTTCTTTCTATCAAGACTCCCATGTAGCGGGACCGATCTCGTGTACTTCCTTATCAAGACTTTTAGCGAGACTCCCAAGTAGCGGGACCGATCTCGGCGACAACAAGTCGCGTGGACTTCCTTTGATTGTGGCATGCTTTTTACTAAACTGACCGTAGCTCGTGCCTTAGACAGACCTGGTTCTCTAGGCAATGCTAACGCTCAAGTCATATACTTTACACGATGAGCCTTATTCTCAAGGGACTACGCGACTTGACAACTGCAGCTAGAACGGGACAGTGCTAGAAATGGCTTCGATAGCCCAGCACAATACTTGTCTAACTTATTCGAGCAATGACTCGACGAGCAAGGGCTACGCCGAGCTACGCATCGAGGGAACGTGCTATGCACGGGGTCGACTTGAACAACCAAGTTCGTGCCTAGACTTAAGCCAACAAGCCGTGCAAGACGACTTAACTTGCGGGACGTGCGAAGGCCATGCCAAGCCTTGCGGGACAGGACCGTGCATGCTTTATTAAGCATTCATACGGGCGACGCCTATGACTTTGGCTTATTCGAGTGTTAGGGCAAAACGACGGGACCGTACATGCTCTATCAAGCATTCAAGCAGGCGTAGGCTATTTTAAGTGTCGGGACAAAACGATGGGACCGTGTATGCTTTTTCAAGCATTCACGCAGGCGACGCCTATGACTTAGGCCAATTCGAGTGTCGGGACAACTTAGCAACTTAAGCCAACTTCCTTCTCCCAAGCCACGGGATCGAAGGATCGAGTGTCATTTGAAAGCACGCTGAGCCAACTTCTATGAAGACCGTGGGACCAATTTCCATGTTCTAAGACATTCCGACGGGTCGGGATTATTCCCTTAGCTATGTGCGTTTGTAGCTTTTATATTAGCCTACTTGTGCAAGTTGAAAACATATGAGTTATTATGTGAAGGCTAAGATAAGTCAAGTTCACCGAAACTATCCCACCTGTGCGAGGAGTCGCCTCGGACGAGCGAGCCTTCGAGCAGCCGTTGCAAGGCTAAGTCCGAATGCCGTCGGTGTTTCGATTCCTCCGATTGACTTTACGGGACGGGGCACTACAACATACACCACTCAGAACAAGTCTCGTCCTCGAGACTTTCCTGAAGGCAAGCCATCCTACCATTTCTATGGCCAAGACTTAATCGTACACACTCCGCCTACACGTTTCTTCAATTCCGAACCAAGCTCGCATGACTATCAATCCTTCCGTTAACATGATTTCAAGATCTCGACACACTCCCACTTTTTAAGTCTTGCTTGAACTCATATTATCACTTGGCTGGATCGTGCACGCATTCCAGGCGTCCCCAAAATACATGTATTCAGCAAAGCCGCATGATAGAGAATTTGTCATTCTCACTCGAATCGTATCGTACACATACCCAGGCATCCCTGAAATATATGCATGTCAGCTGAATCTCGTGAGGGGTATTCCTATATTCGTAATTCACTATATCCATTCAAACCAATCCTCAAGATCAATCCTTCGATTGATAACTCATGAAATAGGGCGTCTCGCTTAACCGCTAGGCCATTTCTTTTCGAGGCTAAGTCAATGTCAGGATTGGAATCATAGTTTCCTAACAATAATGCCAACACTGACCCCAATCCTAGGGTCAAACCAAAGTTGGTAGTACGAGATTTTCTACCCAAGCTCGCATCACTCAGATTTCTAAACATCGAGCACGATCACCTATTCGCATCAACGTATTCGTTTCGCATATTCGAATCCGTTCAATCACCAATTCTAACCAATTCATGTATTTGATCACGAGGTCGTCTAGCTCGACAATATGTTACGCCCCAATCTCACGCGAGTCCGATTATCTACGGTGGTTCATGAATCACCATGCAACGCTCTCGCGGAATAATCATTCTCATCGAGGCGAACTCTTGTTTGAGTCTAGACTCATTCATTCTCGATACGCAGATTAGACCTACTCAATCCTCAAATTCAATCATCAAGTACATCGAGTCATTCTCAAGTCCACCTTCACGTCAAACCACAAGTCGAAGCACACAAATTGCCACGCCATGCTAGTTCAATCACCCCCGCTGTATGAATCACCATATCAGCGCTCACGCGGAGTGATCACCCTAATCGGCGTGACGCATGTGCGAGGCTAGAGTTACGCTCGCATAAGACAAGAATGTCAACGTTGTGGTTATCGTCGAAGCAATTCCAACATTTTATTTTCATTCAAGTCAATTCGATAGTCCGTTTGTCATTTGTTCAACCAAAAAATCCTCGAGCCAAGTTTATCTTTTCCTCGACATATTTCAACATCCCGAGTATAGCATCCATCGGAACAATAACATTTGTACGATCGTCATTCGACGAGTCAGAGTACCCCCGAGTCATCGCATATCGATCTTTGATATGCCTCAATACCATCGACGATATGCGTAACCTGACAATCTTCCTTTGCAACCAATTTCGAATCGTGCGTTAATGCTGTTGTCTGAGTTGGATATTCCACAATTTTTTCGATATTCAAGATCAAGTTCGATCGCTATTCCTCAAGCTCGTTTCAAGATCGTTGTTCAAAACTCAAGTCACATTTCATTTGGCGTAATTCAAAATCGTAAGCACGATCCTCTAGGTTTCTTCGATTGAGACATTCACTTTCATTCATCGTTCTGAATCGTTTTCTAACTCGCATTGCCCATTGACAAGTTGTCCAAATGACATCTCGTTCGGGACATTCGAAGTCACGACCAACTAAGCGTGACGCGTTCTAAGGCTTTGCACGATTGCATTGCCCCGTCGACATACTCGTAATCCTCAATATTTGCTCGAATGATTTCTAAGATAAACCATACACCACTCGGATTCGAGCCATCAGATCTAGTCTACAATCATGTTCGCGTCATTCGCTAAGACATCCTTCGAATTCGTTCGAAGAATCCCTAGCGTAATCGCTCACGTCGCATCGACGTACTAAGTCGTTCGCACTATTCCTCAAAATTCAAGTCAATCCTCCGCGTACGCCTAAGCGTTAGTTCGATAGCATTCCTATCGATATACACTCTAAGTGTAGCTTCGTTTCCGACCGAGCGGTACTTGATATCGCTCGTGACTCGATTGCACCAAAAAGTTGAGGTGCGCAACACGCGGACTAAGTTGTGCCGCATAACCATCCCGTGCAGACTATATTCAAGTTTGCACGCTCACTTGCTAATGTCGATATAGGACTAGTTGGGCACGTACGCGACTTTGCTAACTTAGCATGTGTTCTCTATCGAGTCATATTTAACATCATTCGACACAAAGGCCGTTGCCTATCGATGCGTTCGATTGAATGCTTGTACGAGCTTTTAAAAATATTTAGACTTATTGTATGGACATGCCGAGGGACATTCGAGAGAGAGGGTACACTTATTTTCCAACGACGAGCTTTCAAAAACTGAGAAGTCAATGTGAAGTCCAAGGATGTAAAGCCGTGCTCTGATACCATTATGTCACGCCCCGCTCCCGTAGGAGCGATCATCCTCGCTAAGGCGTGATGCCGCACGAGCCTAGATTGCGCTCGTGCAAGACAGTTTCATAACGGCCGATTACATCGACGACGATGGGGTCGTCGCACAGAAGTCCCAAGCAGAAATATTGAAACACGCAGCAAAAATTTAGAACAAGCACACATGAACACAAGTCATTCAAAAGAAGCTCTTTATTGATAATGAATACAAGATTACATTTGTGGGCGCAAGGCCAAATTATAATTCTCTCGTGCTCACTTTTTACTCATTTTACAAGTCACTCTGCTCTCTCTCATCTCTCGATTACAATGCTTGAGCCAGCGGAAGCTTCGGAAGGCGATTTCCATATATTATGTCCTGTATAAGTCTTCAATCCATACGGCCGTACGTTTCGAATCGCCAAGGAACTATGTGCCTCGATGCATCCAAGCGAGCTCCATGCCACGAGCTTCTACCTGTGCCTGCACATGAATACTGTGTGGGTGTCAGTACTCAACTGTACTGGTGGAGTGAGCTCCTCGCCCACCCATACAAAACCGACACATTCATTTACTTTGTGCAGCTTAAACCCTTTCGATTGTCTTTCTAGTCTTGTCTTAGGATCAGTTTTAAGACTTGACGTCTGACCAACTCGTCATGCGATGACATAGTCGTGCTATTATGCCAACATGTATTTTGATCGAGGCAGTGCCTCATTGTGCATATACTTGACCAAACTTGAACTCGGGACGGCAGGGTCGTGCCATACTCTATTCGGGACCTTAACGTATTCAAGACTGTGCTTCGCCGAGGAGCAAATTATGCGGACTCGGCCGTGCCAAGACTTTCACTTAAACTCAATGTTCACTAGACCAATTCTCATGCCACGATTCAGTTGCCAAAGACGACAACGGGATGACTCGTGCAGGTCGTGCCCTTAGACTTTGTCTAGACTTGTCCATGTTTCAAGATTAGGTCGTACCTAACGACTCCCTGACTTAGCCAACAGTGCTGCTACGCGAAAGCCAATACGCGAATGCCAATATTTGATACGCGAAAGCTATGCTTAGTGCCGAAGCACGTACCTTGCTAACTCGATACATGTCGTGCTAGACTGTCTCATGATTCGACAGACGCTGTGCTAGTACTCGACGCTATCCAAAGACAAACATGCGAATTGCCGCTCTTGCCGACACATCTACATGAGTGGTCACTAGCAATGTCAAGCTATCATAGACTCGGCTCGAGATCTCAGCTCGTCCCTCATAGGTAGCTAGCCCGGAGGCGCTTTGTATCTCCCATGCGGTTATCCAGCATCCTACCGTGAGCCGCCTCGTTCCTCCCGGGCCGAATCGGTCCCTTGGCCTAGGCAACCGTTCGAGGAAACTTTACTTTGTCGACAAGTTGTCCAATGACCATACAAGACTCAACTCGATCTACCAAGCCTTTCTTAACATGACCATGCTTTCCTTCTTTCTATCAAGACTCCCATGTAGCGGGACCGATCTCGTGCACTTCCTTATCAAGACTTTTAGCGAGACTCCCAAGTAGCGGGACCGATCTCGGCGACAATAAGTCACGTGGACTTCCTTTGATCGTGGCATGCTCTTCACTAAACCGACCGTAGCTCGTGTCTTAGACAAACCTGGTTCTCTAGGCAATGCTAACGCTCAAGTCATATACATTACACGACGAGCCTTATTCTCAAGGGACTACGTGACTTGACAACCGCAGCTAGAGCGGGACAGTGCTAGAAATGGCTTCGATAGCCCAGCATAATACTTGTCTAACTTATTCGGGCAATGACTCGACGAGCACGGGCTACGCCGAGCTACGTATCGAGGGAACGTGCTATGCACGGGGTCGATTTGAACAACCAAGTTCGTGCCTAGACTTAAGCTAACAAGCCGTGCAAGACGACTTAACTTGCGGGACGTGCGAAGGCCATGCCAAGCCTTGCGGGACAGGGCCGTGCATGCTTTATTAAGCATTCATGCGGGCGACGCCTATGACTTAGGCTTATTCGAGTGTTGGGGCAAAACGACGGGACCGTGTATGCTCTATCAAGCATTCAAGCAGGCGACGCCTATGACTTAGGCTATTTCAAGTGTTGGGACAAAACGACGGAACCGTGCATGCTTTCTCAAGCATTCACGCAGGCGACGCTTATGACTTAGGCCAATTCGAGTGTCGTGGCAACTTAGCAACTTAAGCCAACTTCCTTCTCCCAAGCCACGGGATCGAAGGATCGAGTGTCATTTGAAAGCATGCTGAGCCGACTTCTATGAAGACCGTAGGACCAATTTCCATATTTTAAGACATTTTGACGGGTCGGGATTATTCCCTTAGCTATGTGCATTCGTAGCTTTTATATTAGCCTACTTGTGCAAGTTGAAAACATGCGAGTTATTATGTGAAGGCTAAGATAAGGCAAGTTTACCGAAACTACCCTACCTGTGCGAGGAGTCGCCTCGGACGAGCGAGCCTTCGAGCAGTCGTTGCAAGGCTAAGTCCGAACGCCGTCGGCGTTTCGATTCCTCCGATTGACTTTGTGGGACGGGGCACTACAACTCCTGACAGTGAACTTGACATGATATAATTGACATAATATACCTGACATGATAGTGGCCCGCCGTGGCGCACTCTTGACATGATAAACCTGATATGATATTTCTTAAAATACTGTTGCGACGGCTAACCTGACATGACAAGTATGAATAACCTGGACACCGTGGTCGATTGTGCTTGTACAAATGAACCCGTCTTGTCTTGCATCATGTCTAGGACAGGGACCCTGAGTACCACGGTCAGGGGTACCTACTAAATCGACTAAGGCTAATTACTAGAATAATCCAGTAGTCATGAAGAGATTTTCCCACCTACAGGCAATCCCGTTATCTGGGCGCCCCACTTGGGATCTGTAGCCTGCCGACGAATAGGGTACATTTCTAGCACACTATCATGTGTTGCACCCTTATTGTACTAATATTCGACCTGGATAACCTGGATGGTCTGCAGGGCTTGTGGCTGCGAAAGAATCTCGATGCATCTTGCTAGTAACTAGGCCTGTGATAACCCTAGTTAGTTAAAGTATCAAGCCGTACTCCTATTGCTTGGCCGTGAATGTTGGATGGAGTTCAATCAGTCTAGTCTTGTCTTGATCCTGTACAAGATTGTTGCATGTCCTGATTTCTTATTTTATCTTGCCGATAAATGGTGGGAGAAACCAAGTTCTGTTCAGACGAAGGGTTACAACCCCGGTCCTTGTTTGGTTTACGGGTTGTAACCTGGTTATCTGAATAGTCCCATGGCTATCTCATCGTATATCACCTGTCATGCTTTTCCTTCATTACTGTCTTTTATTATGTAATTATATTCCTGTGATAATTGCTGGTTTTAGTTCCTAAGTGAAGCCTCCTTTGTGGCACTTGCTCTTTCTGGGATCTGACCCAACTGGTTTTGTGTGGCCAGATTCCAGAGCAGCTCCAGAGGATCTACCGACTTTCCAGCCCGATGGTGACCACCAGGCGTAACCCTGGCAACGAGTAGATTTCTTTTTGTCCTTCCACTTTATTGTAAAAATTATTCTTTTGAGGCGTTTAGCCGGCGAGCACGTGTTAGCTCGTATTGCACCTTTATTTACTGGTCTGCCTACGGGCTGTAACATGATTGGCAAATCCTAGGGTTGATCATGTATTGAAAACTCCTGCTAGTCCTCATATTTTGTAACGACTAGCTTCATGATCAGCTGAATATGTAATGTTTGGGACGCCTTACTATTGTATATTTGGTGATCTTACATCTTGTAACATTTATTTGCTTGCTTGTGATTGAGACACTAGAATTGTTCTTGACCATAGGAGACTGATGGATTGTAGTTAAACCCTCATATATCTAGACAGCCGTGACCGTATAATGAGGTGGATTCCATTTTATTATACGTAGCTGGCTATGTACGCCCCCACTCTCCAGTATTCTGGTTCTGGGGCGTTACAGTCTTTGTCCTAAAATTAATCCTAAGACAAGACTAGAAAGAAAATCAAAAGGGATTAAGCTACACAAAGTAAATAAACGTGTCAGTTTTATATGGGTGGGCGAGGAGTTCACTCCACCAGTACAGTTGAGTACTGACACCCACACAGTTTTCATGTGCAGACACAGGTAGAAGCCCGATAGCGCGGAGCTCGCTTGGATGCGTCGAGGCATGGAGTTCCTTGGCGTTTCGAGGTGTGCGGCCGCATGGAGTCAGAACCTATACGGAACATAATGTATGGACATTCGTCATTCTGAAGAATCTGCCACTCGTCGCTTGAAACTTGTATTGAGAATTAAGAGAGAGCAGAGTGACTTGTAATATGAGAGAAAAGTAAGCTTACGAGACTTGTAATTTGGCCTCGTGCCCATATTGTAATCCTTGTTCAATATTAATAAAAGAGTATTTTGCATGATTTGTGTTTGCTTCCAATTTTTGCTGCTTATTATTCAATGTTTCTGCTTGGGACTTATGTGCGATGACCCCCGTCGCTTAGCCTGTAATCGGCCATTATGGACCTGCCTTGCGTGAGCGCAATCTAGGATCACGCGGTATCATGCCTTAGCGAGGACGATCGCTCCTACGAGAATGGGGCGTGACAGTTAGATTAGAGTTTAGGGTTGTGTCCTGCATGACACATGGGCGTGTCGGTGTCCGTGATTGTCAGAATCGGAGATAGGGAATAGAATTGTATGTGTAAATGATATAGTATAGTGGAAAGACACACGGGGTCGGACCCGAGGCCAACACAGGCTGACACGGAGAAAGTTGTGGACACGGACACGGTGCACGACACAAGTTTGGGGATGATAGCTTGAGAAAAATTTTGTGGAGAAAAATAATGACAAGGCTCCCAATAAATATGATGGAGAAATCCTAGTTAGATAAGGATTATAACCATTTTAAACCCTACTAGATAAATCTCACCTTTAATTTAAATCAATTTAAAATTAATTTAATAAAATATAATCCAAATTTAAATCACCACAAATATTTAAACATTAATATCAAATAATTTAAAATACATTTTTATAAATTAAAAATAATTTCAAATAATTTTCTAAAATTAATTTTTTACGAATATACATGAATTTATTTTTCATGTACATTGCATGCAAAATAGTACATATTATTTTCAAAAGAAAAAACATTATTTTCTAATATAGCACATTTATATGTATAACAAAATAAAATAGCATTTATATATTTATAAAATAAGGTTCGACTAAAATCTTGTGTGACCCATTTTATATATTCAAACAAAATAAAAATATTTACCTTATATTATATTGAAATAACATATTTATTTTTTATATTTATTAAAACTATATGGTAAAACTATTTGTATACAAATAAATAATTACTTTGTATATACATATTCGTACTCAAGATACGAATACTAGAGTTAAAAATAAAATTCTATATTGAAATTTTAGGGGATTTACACTACCGGTGCGAGCGGTTCGTGTGTCGGTACATATAGTGATTGGATTGTGTCTAGTTTAGTAACTTGCATTGAGATATGGTTTGTCCGAATCGTGGATACTACTTGCACAAATTCATGGGCGGGAAAAACTATTAGTGGGCGCATGGGACAAACACTTGCATTCATCAGCCTCAATGTTGCCCGAGTATGGGTTATTGTTTCCCGGTTATGGGTGTATTGCTAGAGGATATATCCGGCAACGGCCATTGACTGTGCGTTAGGTACGGTCGGGCGGTATGCTAGTATATACATAAGCCTCTGGCAGGATGCTACGCTTTATTCCTTTGACCTACTACTGCGTACCAAAGTCGTCTTCGATATGCATTCACATAGATGGCTAGTATACCCCCCCCCCCCCCCCCCCCCCCCCCACCCCTTTATCTAATTATTCAGTTCATATTATGCATGTTTCTTTTGTATCTTGTTATGTCCCTTTGAGGACCTGATGATCTCTCTAGGTGTTTAATGGACTTCAGACGGATAGTTGTTGTGATGTGTTTCTGTAGGATTCAGGTATTGATGGTAGTGTTATTTTATATCGTCTTCGTACCTTTTACCTTCTCTTGCACTTCATATTTGTGTCACGATTTATATGATGTTATAGCCTAGTTTTGTGAGGTTACTCTTTCCTCTAGCTCAATCGAACTAGCATAGTATTGGCGGCCGAATCTATTACACTTGTTTATTCTTGATTATCGTTCATTACTGTGGATTGAGATATAGTTTAGTTAGCATATGCTTAGTATACTTTTACAGTATAGTACATCTGGAGTAAGTCTATAAAATTGGAACTTATTCTAGATCGTATTAGCTGGCATGTTCTCGTCTTAAGTTCCTTTGTATTTTAGAACTGGGGCGTGACAACACATCCAAAAAAATAAGTCTTGTAATATTTCGTATTAAGTTGTCCATTTCTTGTCACTATCCTTCATGGTATCCATCCCAATCATTTTTTTAGATAAATTAAAAGGTAATTTTCACCAACACCAAATATGAGCATCTGCGTATCATTCACCAACGCATGGACATGTGGCAAAAAACTGCTTATTTTGTGTACTCCACTTAATTTGTTTCGTCAACATATGCTTGCGAAAGTGCTTAAACTACAAGTAATGTTTTGCCCTGTGCTTTTTCATGTGTAGGACGAACCTTGACATTAATTTGCTTTGATTTTTTTTAAAAGAACGAAACAACTTGTTGACAACATGTAAAAAATTATTGTTAAAAGTTATTCTAAAACTAAACTAATTAAAAAAAAATGGTTGAAGGGTTGTTATCAAACATTTTCATACTATTTTCAAAATAAGATGAAAGAATCTCTGATAAACAATTCCAAACATAAGTTATAACAAGTATTGGATTTTCATTAAGGCCCAATAGTTGTGATGGACACGTCAATGGGAGGCTTTTTTTTTTTTTTTTCTCTGTGGACTTTTTGAATTAGTTAGTCAAACGGTTACATTTGTTACATTTTGGATATCAATGAACAATCTTCCATCCTTTTTGTACACCTAATATGAAATTACTTTTGAGAAATTTTGACTTACCTCCCACTTGATTTACCCAAATTCAAGATGCATCCCACAGTTTTGCAAAAATATACAGTACCTCCCACTTTCGACGGAATCCGTTAAAAAAAATTGGACAAAGATTTCCCTGCCTTCTTTCTTCTTTCCTCTCACCCACTCCCCCTCCCCCCCCCCCCCCCCCCCCCCTCCTGCGGCCACCGCCCCCCCCCCCCCCCTCCCCCCCCCCCTCCCCGCCTCCGTTGCTTCCGCTGCGACCACCGCCCCCCCCTGCCGCGCGGCCACCGCCCCTCCTCGCCTCCGCCACCGCTGCTACCGCTGTTGCTGCTGCCATCGCCTCTAGCTGTTGCTGCCGACGCTGCTGCCGCCGGAGGCGGGGAGGGGGGAGCGGAGGCGGTGGCGGGGAGGGGGGGAGCGGAGGCGGGAAGGGGGGAGCACGGGCGTTTGCCGCGGGGGGAAGGGGGGTGAGAGGGTGAGAGGAAAGAGAAAGACGACAAGGGTATTTTGGTTCAATTTTTTTTTACGAAAACCATCCAAAGCGGGAGGTACTGTACATTTTTGCAAAACTGTGGGGTGCACCTTAAATTAGGGTAAATCAAGTGGGGGGTAAGTCAAAATTTCTCATTACTTTTTTTCAATAGTAAAATTTATGTTGACTCCACCCCGACGACTTGTGATGATGAGTGTTCTCTTTCTCTTTTCGTTAGATTGTGAGTTGACAAAATTTATGTGCACATAGGGCTATTAGGTTTCATGGAAGTGTCTTATTTTTGTCTATTTGTGCATTATCGTCAAAATAGCATTTGATTCTACGTGATCAAGGTTTGATATTATTGTGATATTTGTTATATTGCACGGACATGGATACAACAAAACACGGATATAGCACCCATTTTGGTATTTCATAATATATATTTGAGTATGTCTGGAATGACCGATATGTATGAGTGTTCAATACATGTCTTACACGACACGGCCATATTTTTGGAGTAATTTCTATGAAAATATTTTTTCATGTTTTTTGTTAGTTGAATTTCCAAATAAATAATTCATTTCTTTAAACGTTAGTTTTGCTATTATTAAAATAATATTTGGTGAATAAACAACCATAAATTTGGTTATATCCTTAGCTCCAAATGTAACAACAATTATAGAACCTTTAATCCCAAATTTTTTAAGATGGTTATTTGAGTCATTTTCTTCCATTCAGCTTTGTTAAGGGTCCTATTTTCTGTAACATTAACAAAAAGAAAAGAAAAAAAAATTACAATCTCCTAAATTTGCATAGGTCTACCTCTAGTTCTAGCAGCCTATGTTGCACATGTAAATACGAACACAGATGCACGACACTAATTTTATTGTGTCCTAGTGTATTTTGTTACTTTCGTGTCATGTCTGATACGGTCTGACACGACATGATGCGGACAAGACATCAATTTATCGTGCGGAGGTTGCCCCTAGCTAAAAGATCATTTTACTATTATCTCAAACAAATGCATCTATTGGGGTAAAGTGCATTTAAACCCTCCTTAGATTTGCATCGTTAGCAAAATAAGACTCGTTAGAAAACTTAAGCAGTTTACTCCACCTTAGATTGTCCGCGTGAGCAAGAAAGTCTTTATCATCTTTTTAGACGTATTTTAACGTTTGTTAACAACAAGAGAGCAAACAGAAAAAAAATAAAAATTCAGAATTTTTTTAAACTATGAGTCTTTAATTGTATTTTTTCCATATCTAAGGAGGGTTTAACTGCGGCATCTTTTGGTCCATGTTATGCAAGACCAAAAACCTCCTCAAGATAGATTTTCTTTTTTTCTTTTATTATGTACCCCTCCAACTTTCCACGGTTACATTCGTTCAATATCCAAATTTTCGGCAGCATTGGGACATAGCAAACCTGTATTTAGTAATATCCGCTACAGCTACAGTGTATGGCATTTTAGTCTTACAGTCACTTTGTCATTATGTGATTGAAGTGACCTGTGTCCAAATCCTTCTCCAATGGCAGTTCGTAGGAAATATATATTTTTTTGACAGTAACATCAAGTAGAATCAAGGAGAATAGCAAATAGGAAAAAGCTATTTTGTCCGCGGGCAGGTCAGCCCATCCGCCTGCATGACACTTTCCCATTGGCCTCCCCCCCGGTTAACATGGGACCCACGTCGGCATCCTACCAATGGAGAAGTGTCACGTGGCGGACAGACTAGTCCGCCCGCGGGCCAAATAGCAGGGTTGTAGCAAATAACACCAAGATATCAAGCAGGAAGAAACTACTAACTGTACGTATAAGCTTTACTCACCAAAAAAAATGGAGATATATGCATTTGTATAAGTATTTTTTGTGCGTGATGCATTTACGTTTCTACTTAGTTGATATTTCACAGTGTCGTCGTTTCTTTGACTTCCCCGCTGTGACACTATGTAAAAACTTTTATGTAAAACTTTTAAGGAGAAAAACGACTACAGTATGTGAACTCATGGGAATTTGCTGGATGATGCCAAATGTGCACAAGTTTTGTTTTATTTCTTACAAACTGTAGATCGATCGGTGTTTTCTAGTACTGCATGACAAGCATAGTTGCTACATTGACATCTGATTAGGGCCTGCCGGAGGGTTTGGATTTTCCTATCCGGAGCTAATTTTGGTTTTCCCTTGGGGTTTTTCCGAGGAAGGTTGTCCAAGTTCGAAGTCTTGTTAGGCTTACCCCTGGCGTGCCATGCATCTGATGTTTCTCATGGCTAAAAGATGAAAGGATAAAGTTCATCCATGCATGCGGTTCCATTGTTCTTATCGTATCCAGAATATGAGGTTGGTGTACTTCCACGATGCAAAACCTTTAAAAGGCTGAAAAAGTGAACAGGGGAAGTATATAGATGTGTACAAATATTTTGTGCAGTCATGGAAAGTTGGCTGTCTGGATGGATTGCCTATTGCTGAGCTCCCCCCTATTGCCCCAACCTGTCATCAGCCAAAGGTGATAAATTCAATTTTTTTTTTTCTTTTTACCTTTTCTTAATATCTTAACAACATGTATGATCTGCGTTCTGATTCTATATCTAAACAAAAACAGCTTCCATAGATCCTTCCTAGGTATACACAGTAAGGCACAGTCGAAATTTGGATCTTATGCAGTTGGTCGAGATGGAGTAGGGGGTGCAGAGTTTCTGGAAGGCTCTTCGAAGGGAAAAGATAACGGGTCTATTCTTGGTCGCTTTGATGGATCGTCGATATCTTTCGGAACCGTAAGTGCTGAAATAACTCAGGAAACAGTCGATTTCTTCGTCAGCGATGCAGACGGTGACCCAGACTGTCCTTCTGAAGGTTATTCCTCAATTGACCAGGCCATTAATGCCTTACGCGAAGGAAAGGTTAGATATCTATGTCTAGTAACTATGGTCCTGTATCGTTAAATTCCTTTCTTCCTTTTTGATGATTGCCACACGGTGAATGAATGAAAATAAAAAAAAGGCTTAGCGAGCTCGTCTGGAGCTCATCAAGTGTTTGTATTGCTACATCATCTTGCAATAAGCTCGGAGTCGTATCTTTCAATCCTACTATTTATTGTTGTGCTAGATCATTGGAATTTCTTTGTACTGATAGATCTTCATGACGTATCACAAAACAAAACTTTGCTAATTTCTCATGCATGCATTTACGAAGAAAACGTCGATGGTGCAGCCTTGCTGGAAGTAAGAGTACATAAGAAAGCAAGGGATACCACAAGGCTGGTCTTTCTTTGTCCTTTATCTCAAAAGACGAAGCAAAGTTCACTACATGTATGTCGTTCAACTACGGCAACAAGTATTCTGATAAGCTTAGTTATCAATATTACTGTTCAGATTTTTTTTGGGGTATCCGGAGCAGATGTCAGCCATAGGATGACAATCAAAGCAAAGGCCAAAAGTAGGAATTCATTTTTGCTTGCTTCCCCCAAATCGATGGGATAAGGGTTTCGAAGTTATGTCTATGTTCATGCTACAATGGTTCAGTTTACTTTTTCTTATTGTACAATTTGCGCGATGGTCTCTGCTTTTAGTTAATCAGGAGACTCCTATGTTTGGGGTTTGCGAGTGAAACCATAAATGAGCTTAATAATATAACATGACCATTGAAGTATCTGAATCGGAACTGCATTTGAACAATCTGGCACCGGTTTGATGCTCTTTAGTTTTGGATTCAAGGTTCAAAGAACAAATTTATCCTTTTTCCGCGGACCCACACGCAATTTGAGCGTTATCCGCTAGACCATTTTTAAGTTAAGATAATGATTCTCACGAGCAGCAGAAATCATGTTAACCCAATCGTTACTGTGTAGTTTGTGATTGTTGTAGATGACGAAAACGGGGATTGTGAAGGAGATTTTATCATGGCAGCGACTCTTGCGAACCCTCGGGCCATTGCTTTCGTGATCAGGCATGGTTCCGGAATTGTCTCTGTAGGAATGAAGGAAGAGGATCTGGAGAGGCTCAGAATTCCTATGATGTCACCTCTTACTGAAGTCGAAGATGTCTCTGCTTCAGCTTCCACAGTGACAGTGGTATGTAATAAATCCTCAATGCATGAGAAATCTAATTCCAAGTGTGTAGTCCCAGTTGAATTCTATACCGTGTCCATTCAGGATGCCAGAGTAGGCACGTCCACTGGCGTTTCAGCTGCAGACAGGGCAAAAACAATTCTTGCTCTTTCTTCCGCGGATTCTAAACCTGGGGATTTTAGAAGACCGGGTCATGTTTTCCCTCTCAAGTATAGGGATGGAGGTGTTCTGGAGAGAGCTGGACATACAGAGGCATCTGTGGATTTGGTTGCATTAGCTGGGTTGCGGTCTATATCGGTCCTTTCTACAATTTTAGATCCAGAGGATGGATCCATGGCAAATTCGTCTGTTTTGAAGGCGATGGCCGAGGAGTTCAGTTTACCAATCGTCTCTATCACTGATCTTATCAGGTATGTGTCTGCTTCAGCCTGTCACAATTTTTGTTATGTTGGTTAGTATTCTTGTTGTTGTGTTGCTTCAACTTCCTAATGACTCTCTCTCTCACGTTACAATTATACTACAACTTTGTTCGTCTTCAGTCCACAAAACTCGTTCCACGCAGCTTAGGGATGCACGGCTTTTTGGGTTTTTTCATTGTGCTATACGCATCCATTTCGCCCTTCTTTGATGGTGCTTCGTGTTTCCTGATGTATTTATTGTTGGTGTAAATTCTTCGTATTTCTGAAAAGTTGTTCCTTTCAGGTACAGAAGGAAACGAGAAAACCTAGTAGACAAGATAGCAGTCTCCCGTTTGCCAACTAAATGGGGCCTGTTCCAGGCTTGTTGTTACCGTTCACTATTAGACGGGACTGAACATATTGCTCTTGTAAAGGTACAATACTCTCTCTACCTTTTTTTTCTTCATGTGCAGAAGAGCAAGCTCGAGAAAAGAATGGTGGCTGCTCCAAAATTGCACAAGGGTCGCTAAAAATTTCTTCTGAATTTTTGCAGGGCGATATTGGGGACGGGCAGGATGTCCTCGTGAGAGTGCATTCCGAATGTTTGACTGGAGACATACTTGGATCTGGTCGGTGTGACTGTGGCGATCAACTAGATCTTGCGTTGCAAGTGATCGAGCAGGCCGGTAGAGGAGTGCTGGTCTACCTCCGTGGCCATGAAGGCAGGGGAATTGGACTGGGGCACAAGCTTCGAGCATACAATTTGCAGGACCGTGGTCATGACACCGTGGAAGCCAATCTGGAACTCGGGTTGGCTGTTGATTCTCGTGAATACGGCATTGGTGCTCAGGTAAAAGCTGCAATATTGAATTATGAAGTGCCATCTTTCTTGATTGTTCTTCTCATTTTTATGAATGTATTGAACTAATTATATCTAAGTTCCCTAGGGAAGCATTAGTTAGGTATAACTCTGTATTAAGCCGAATAAATCTAAATTCCCTTTAAGGAAGCATAATTAATCAAGAAGTGAAGGAGACGTGTTTAAAACAAAGTGGTCCTCCTGTCTTCTTTTGAACCTTCCGTCTTCATACTAGGGCAGGATATCTAGAAAATGGCCAGGTTTGTGTTGAAAATCTAAATATGCTTATACAATTGGGTTTGATTATATCAATATGTAGAGGATTGATGAGGTCGTAGTGGATTAAAAATTGTTTGATAGTATCTCGTTTCCGGATTAGCGTTCAAAGGGGGAGACAATAGAGTTGGTAATTTAGTCCCACATCGGTAGGAAGTGGGATGATGGGCTCTGATACCACTTGCGGGAATGTGGTATGATCCGAACCGGAGTTGGCCCATGAGGTACGATATTGGACTGGGCCCATATATCTTAAAAGGGAATTCTCATGTAAGGACTGAACCAATCTCAATTATCTACATCTCATGATTCCACTTTTTACCCGATGTGTCACCTTCTTTGAGTGCTCATCTGGAAACGAGATACAATCCAACAAAAATACAATTAAAAAATACCCCTACTGACATCAAATGACATTTTAGGATCCCATCAAGTTATAAAACTTTCCCTGTTCATGCCTCTAATACCAATATGCATTCTACAAAGGACTCATTTTCTGCTCCCCAGCCCTGATTTCTCATGAGTTCTGCAGTATGTTTCAAATTGCGGCACAGCTATGGGTGTCAAATTCTCTGCAATATGTTGTGACGTGGGCTCCTAAATACTAGTGGCATCTTGATTATGTAGCTGTTATTCTTAGAAGCTTGAAGGTTTTTGTATCTGCTGCTAACAGATTCTCAGAGACATTGGTGTGCGCACAATGCGGCTGATGACCAACAATCCAGCAAAGTTCGTTGGCCTCAAAGGCTACGGATTGGCCGTGGTCGGAAGAGTTCCTGTCATATCCCCCATTACAGAGGAAAACAAGAGATACCTGGAGACGAAACGGACTAAGATGGGACATGTGTACGGTTCAGACTTGCCCGGAAATTTACCGGAGTTACAAAACCCAGAGGTAGATAATAGAGATCCATGATAGCTATGACAGGCCCCCGAAGTTATGGTTCCATGGCACTCTACTGACCATGCAAAAACAGGCAAGTGATTAAGCAGAGGACCACCTCAGGAGCCATTGCTCATTGTAACAAGTCCCCATATCACACAGTATATATGAAGGAAGCCCTCTAAAAATTCTCTCTTTAAATGCTTGCGAAAATGTCCAGTAGGTTTTGAGCATGAAAAATTGGTTCCGACAATATACCGCCGGCATGTCGTAGGACCTGGCTAGCAGAAATTAGTGTTTTAATTTGATCCGGTGGTTCAATTTGAATGACCATGATTGTTCAATGATTATGGTGATATACATAGAGATTTTCTAACTTAATTATGGTAGTCATTAACCAAAGGGAAGAGATATAATTAGAGTAGTCATTAACCAAAGGGAAGAGAGATTCTCAAAGTTTCAACTTTCAACGATAAGAAGAAGGATTTCAAAAGAGGCTTTGTGGTTGATTTGAAGGGGATCATTCAAGGAGCTTCACATTGATTTGTTCTCGCGCCTATTTTTCTTCTTTGTAATTATTCCTTAAATTGAGTAGTTGTGGTGATACGTGTTGGATTGATGGGAGAAACTAGAAGGGAGACGGTATACTTATGTTAGAAATTTTCTTCAAAGTCTTCGGAATAAAATCTGTAACAAAATGAAATTGTAACGTCCCAGTCCCAAAAATAGAAGGACTAGAACGTAACCATGCCAGCTGTATACATACGAAGTATATGGACCGTCGTATGTATACATAAGCTGTAAAATGCAGTAACCAAGGCACTAAATCTCAAACACAAAGTGAAAGAATAAAAGATGTCATATAATCAACTATGAATTGTCATTGGTACATGTAGTTGGGCGGAGACAAATCCACTACCAACTATGAAAAGAAATACATAACAAAAGAAAGTTTGGTAAGTGAAGCGAAGACGATCAAAGTACAATCCTCCTCGAAGAATAGCGATGATCATGGCCACGACTAGAACACCTACGAAAGACAAGAGCACACACCTGGTGAGATAATCAGGTCCTCAGAGGGACGTAACAAGATACATAAAGAACATGCCACATAAATACTGAATATAAAATATGTCACAATCAAAGAAAGTGACAAGACATAAATAAGGTAACCTAACCGTACTAAAGTGATCATGCAGTTGAGAAACAATCCTTCGACGCATGAGCCCTGACTGTGAATAGGATCGGCATAGTCCCCATATAGGGCACCAGGGGCCCACGTCCGTAACGTCCGAAGATCGTCAGAGGGCATCATGTGCAAGGGGGTACGTCCATAACGCTCTGTGAAACGTCAGAGGGCACCTGGAGCCTGCGTCTCCGGAGGAGCGCACAGGTAATCAGCGAAGTGCAAAGAAGCCCATACGTCAGGTAATGTTCTCCCCACCCAATGCACCTATCATGTCGCATCCACGACCATGTAACACTACTAACCGTCAAGTCTTCTAACATAAAACTATTGACAGTTAGACCTAACGCACGTCCTATACGCATCAGTGATCAGCCAACACGCAAGTCCGGATGATATATGCTACTCACAACTCACACATCTCGTGGCACATCAGTGTCAAAGTTTATGTAATGCACTAAACTAGTGGTAGTCCCTTAACTGTATGTCCATATGCAATCAAAGGATAATAACAAAATACAGCTAATATCACTGAGCATGTAGTAAATCTGGAACTGTAAATATGGTACAGCTAAAAGAACTGAAAATAAATACACAGTGATATGCAATAAATAAAATGCAGACTAATTTATAAACTGTCAATTATGGCAAGGTATCTTGCCTGGTGTGTCGCCTGGGGTGGTGCACAGTTCCGACAAGTCCCGAGGTGTCCAATAGCTGCTATCGATGGACAGTGGTCTGAAGTTGCAAGGAATTTGGATTTAGTCATGGTCAAGATTGATAATCGAGGAATTTAGGAGTAATTGACTATTTATACTATTTTTAGAAATTATTCTCTTATTATTTTGAAGACAAATTTTATTAGAAAAATATTTTACACAAATACGTGAAATTCAAGAATACGTTTTTAGGAAAAATCTAAGTTCATTAAAATAGATTTTTCTAGTTTAAAAGCTATATTTTTATTAGTAAAAATAATTTAGATAAATATTGGGAATACTAGAAATCATTGATAACTTTGAACAGTACCTTTCCTATTAGTTACAAAAATATTTTAGGGGACATCCTCGAAAAGCAAAAAAAAAGGCACGTGGACTAAAATTCCACGCTTATCAAAATAAAGCTTTTAGGTAGAAAACTATCTTTAAAATTACAAAAAAATATATATTTCTAGAATTTCTAAAATAATGCAATTATTAATACAAGAATAATACTAGTATTATAAATAATATTAATGATAATTCTCATACCATCAGAAACGAAATAACATTTCTAATAATAAACTAAAAATAATAAATATAATAATAATAGTAAATATTCAACATACTCTTTACTGGTATAGTAAGAAGGTTATTATATATCATTTACATATATTATTATGTACCCCCATGTGTTGTTGGCTTTCCCCAAAAGGAAACATCACATTTAGAGTTAGATGAAATAAGAAAAGGAAGAAGGAAAGTGTGGGAGAGAGAGTGCAAAAATGGGGAAGGAGAGGAAGTGAAAGCGAGAGAGCGGAAGAGCCAGGGGAGTAGTCGAGAGAGGGGGAAGAGTGAGGGGAAAGGGGTTCTCACCAGAGGGGAGGAGGCGCCGCTCGGAAGGAGACGGAGCGGCGGGCGGCGCTGGGGTTCTCGAGCGGCAGGCGGTCGGGTGCGACTCCCGCGGAGGTCGGCGGAGGTCCGATGCTACCGTGGCGGACGCGCTCACCAACGCACGGCAGCTCTGATTTTGAGGGCAGCAGATCTGGAGGAAAAGGTGCCGGATGCGGTGCTGATGGGGCGGTGGCTCGGCTGGAGGAATGGCGGCGGAGGAGCTAAGGCAACTGGCGGCGTGGCCTGCCGTCGCAGGGGCGGCGCTATGGCTGGCTGCGCTACTCACGGCGGTGGCAGCGTGCGGTTGCTCGAGAGAGGCTTCTCCGGCGGCGGATGGGCGTGGTCGGCGCCGGGGCGGCGAGGCAGGAGACAGGTGAGGGTTGTAGTTTATTTTCTTTTCTTTTCTGGTGTCTGGTGGTGATGGTGGTTGCGATGGTTGCAGTTGTGGGTGACGACGATGATGACGTGGTGGTGTCGGTGGTGATGACGGTGGCGGTGGCCGGAGTTGGGTGGCTGCGGATGTTTGTGGAGGGATGGCAGGCGAGGAGGAGCGAGGTTGGTGGTGATCGGGTTGAAGGTGGTGATGGTTTGTGGGTTTCGGGAGGTGGTTGGTCGCGACGGTTAGCCGACGGCGGAGAGTGTGGTGTTGGCAGCGGCGGTGATATAGGGGCAATAGATGATCGGTTATGAGGAGAAGGTCCGGTGGTGGTCGTGATGTCGGGTGTGAGGATGGCTGCTGTGGAGGTTGGTGAAGGTACTGGAGAGGTCGGGGGATTCTGGTGGTGTATGATGGCGACGGGGCGAAGATGGTTGTCGGGATGCTGACGATGGCAGGGTGGTGGAGTTGTGGTTGGGAGAGTGGGTGGTCGAATCTGGTGGGTTCGTACTATCGTGTCGGGAGTTGTCCGACAGGATAGATGAGGGATTGGGTAGTCCAGGTTTGTCGGACGGGACACAGATATGTATTTGTAGAAGAAAAATATAGTGGAAGAGAATGGCAACACCGACACGATGCACATCTAGGTTGTGGAGAGAAATTGGTCTGGAGTTTTTATGGAGAAAAAGAGAGCAATGGGGCTCTCCTTATATAGGAGATGGTGCTCCTAGTTAGATAAGAACTGGTAGTAGTTTAAACCTCGATGGATAATTTTATCCTTATTTTAAAATAATTTGAATCAATTCAATAATATCTCTACAAAATATAAACTAGATAAAACTTATTTTTAATTCAAAACTATTTAAAAATTACCAATCAAATTTCGATTTAAATCACAATTGATACTTTTAAAATACTTTTTCATATAATTTAAAATAATGATAAAAATAAATTTTGAAAATTAAACTATATACATGAATTAAATTCATGTAATCACATGCAAATAGAATATTTACTTAGAATATATTTTTCTAAATTTACCAATAAAATAAAACAACCTTTTATAATAAGTAAAAATAAAATTTTGGAATTTTCGTCGTGATGCATTTATAAATTTAAGCGATTAAAAATATTTATTATTTATTATTGGAAAAACCATGCTTCTAAAATAAAATATTTTTACAAAAATATGTACCTCGCAGATATTCGCACTCGACGAGCCATACGCAAATGCGAATTCATACGCGACGTATAATACAACTACGCGACGTACAAATACAAAAAAAATCAGTACCAAATTTATTTATAAAAAAAATAGTAGAAATTTAGGGGTTTTACATCCTACCCAGCTTAAAAGAATTTCGTCCTCGAAATTTAGGAATAACTAGGATAGGTAGGATTGGAAAGATACAAGAGTTTTTAAACGCAAAAACATGATTATATTTCAAGCAAGGAGTCGAAAACAGAATCCAATGAAAATAGGCAATTTGAAATAAGTACAATTTAGAGGACTGGGAGAATAAAATCATGGGTTTAGAATAGAAAGTGACATGCATGACATCTCATTCAGTATCTAAATTGGATCAAAGATAACATTTATCTTATAACCGTGCAATCTCGTAAATAGATGATAACCTCCAGTGTCTCAAACTTTGATCAATAACCCAATATTTAACTTACATTCAAGATCGTCAATTTTGATAATTTAACCACTTGCCAATAATGCTTTTATCGTCACTAGCTCTTCACAAATCTTCCAAATTTTATATTTCACCAAATTTGAAATTTCCTTGAACGCATTTCATTTTCTTCTTTACTCCATTTGAGACTTGCTCTTAAATATCAACTTTCAACACTTTGATTCCAAATATATATTTTTAAATCTAATATTTCATAATAAAAATTCAGTAAGTCCGGGAACCTTCAGTTCAATAAATCTCTAATCTTCATCTTCCAACATACATACATATATTTGTATCTCTTCTTCCACAGGCTAAATTTCATTTTTTCATAATCTCCTCGAAATTTAAATTCAATAACTTTTAAATCAATTTGGTCGAAAGTAGAAATCAACTCATCGTAATAAGAATACATATCAATCACCAAAGAGTTTTTTTTTCACTTGATTATCTAGAAGTACTAATTCTCGTCAACCGAGAAGTCTAACCACCTTTGATCATATCAAAAACCACATTCCTCAATTTCATCTAATAGTGTTACAACATATTTAACTTATGTCAAATCTTACATATACCTTGTAATCGTATGATCACCTTAACCAACTAGACCATTTATCTTCTCCATGAGTTCTCTAATCTAGCCATGTATAACCGAAGGGTGTCATGGTCCAGTTTCTATTCTTTAAACAAGGAAATCATAAAAGGAAAAAAATTTGCATAAACTACGGTGAAGTAAAAATGAAATCCTCAATGACTGAAGCAAACAATTTGGAAGGAAAGTACGGTTAGGTGCGATGGTCGTGGTAAACGTAAAAAAATATGAAAATAAAAGGACAAGGGTTAAGCAATCAAGAAGAAACACAAGTTAAGCATCTAGAAAATTAAGTAGATCACAATCATATATTGGTCAAGAGATTTAAGTCGAGATTGGATTTCTAAGTAAACTCGAAAAGGGCAATGGTATTATGGTAGGCGTTATAGCTAGCCATTTTGACTTGAAAGTCGCATCATGAAAATAGAGCACAAGGAGATGTTTTTTAGTGGGACATGGTATGTCTACATGAAGGTGAGCTCGTCTAGGTCTTGCATGTGAGATTTGTGGGAAGAAAAAGTCTAGTGTCGTGCTCCACATATCAAAGTCATGATAGGGAACACCAAATGATCAAAATAGAAAGTGGGTTCTCATTTTGTACTAATTAATGCACAAAAAGGATACAGTTAAAGCACGAAATAAAGATAATTAGGAAATCTCGTAGATCAAGTTAAAATAAGTTAGGGATACGGCTTCTAGGAAGAAGATAGTCTCATGGATAAGGGTATGGCCAAGGGAATGATTCTAATAATTTCTAAGTGTCAACGATTAAACTGTCACGAATAAAGGTCTAAATTTGAGGGAAAGTCGAGTATGTCAAGATTGAGATATCTTCACATAGTTTGGCAGATGACTTAACTACACTCGAGTATATACAACTATCATGGAAATTAATGAGAAATACTTGTATCCCATTAGGGTGACTTGCTTGCTTCTTGGTCCTCTACTAATATATGATCTAATTTCAAATTTCAAGTTCCTCAAAAGTTTTTAGATAAAAATTTCAAGATACTCCACCAAATGTCTAATCATAACTTAAGTTTAATTTTCTTTAAATAATTCCCAAATAACCTTCATCATATCTAATGCAGCACAACTAAACTTTCATAATAAACCATTACTTTAAAACTTCCACTTCTCAAATGTACCTCGAGATAAATTCTTAGCCTATTTCATTAATCGCAAATCATGCGACTCAATTTAAAACCTCAAGCTTTTTTTTTTTATTTTTTTCAACTAAACTTCCGTCTTCTCTAGTCATCTACAAAATCATAATTTAAAACTCTTTAAATAATCTTGGGATAAACTTTATCATATTACAATCCAAACTTAAAGTTAACCGTAAATCATGCGTCACAATATAAAAACTTTAAGATATTTCTCAAATCGATTTCATATCCCTTAATAAATAATAACTATTTCACAATCATAAATCAAAATTTTGTTTCCTCGATCTAGCTATCCTCTAGTGTATATCACCTTGTAATATCAAAATAAAATTTCAACTATCTTTTGGAAGCGGTAATATGCTACTACCCAACTTGGAATTAACTACTCCTTAAGATCATATTTCTAGGAAAATAAATGCCTTTATAACTCAAATAAAATCTCAATGCATACTAATTGTCAATGTAACCTTCTAGCCATGTGTTTAACCTATGGACATATACTAGTGTAGTCATCTTACTAAGCACGAAACTAAGAATTTACGGTAGAAGGAGTCAAGCAAAGTGCAAATCAAGGAGGTCGAATGAGAGTTCGAAATTTGAAGTCAAGAAAGGATGTCAAGTAGGTGGATGAGATTCTAGACTCTAATCCTATATTGCAGGCCCGTTCAGTACAGTCATGTAACCGAAACGGCAAACTCAACATGCATGGGCCACCACAAAAACATGTAACGCCCCAGTCCCAAAAATAGAAGGACTAGAACATAACCATGCCAGCGGTATACATACGAAGTATATGGACCGTCGTATGTATACATAAGCTGTAAAATACAGTAACCAAGGCACTAAATCTCATCCACAAAGTGAAAGAATAAAAGATGTCATATAATCAACTATGAATTGTCATTGGTACATATAGTTGGACGGAGACAAATCCACTACCAACTATGAAAAAAATACATAACAAAAGAAAGTTTGGTGAGCGAAGCCAAGACGATCAAAGTGCAATCCTCCTCTAAGAATAGCGATGATCATGGCCACGACTAGAACACCTGCGAAAGACAAGAGCACACACCTGGCGAGATAACCAGGTCCTCAGAGGGACGTAACAAGATACATAAAGAACATGCCACATAAATACTGAATATAAAATATGCCATAATCAAAGAAAGTGACAAAACATAAATAAGGTAACCTAATCGTACTAAATTGATCATGCAGTTGAGAAACAATCCTTCGACAAATGAGCCCTGGCTGTGAATAGGATCGGCATAGTCCCCATACAGGGCACCAGGGGCCCATGTCCGTAACGTCCGAAGATCGTCAGAGGGCATCATGTGCAAGGGGGTACGTCCATAACGCTCTGGGAAACGTTATAGGGCACCTAGAGCCTGCATCTTCGGAGGAGCGCACAAGTAATCAGGGAAGTGCAAAGAAGCTCATACGTCAGGTAATGTTCTCCCCACCCAATGCACCTATCATGTCGTATCCATGACCATGTAACACTACTAACCGTCAAGTCTTCTAACATACAACTATTGACAGTTAGACCTAATGCACGTCCTATACGCATCAGTGATCAGCCAACACGCAAGTCCGGATGCTATATACTACTCACAACTCACACATCTCGTGGCACATCAGTATCAAAGTTTATGTAATGCACTAAACTAGTGGTAGTCCCTTAACTCTAGGTCCATATGCAATCAAAGGATAATAACAAAATACAGCTAATATCACTGAGCATGTAGTAAATTTGGAACTGTAAATATGGTACAGCTAAAAAAACTGAAAATAAATACACAGTGATATGCAATAAATAAAATGCAGACTAATTTATAAACAATAAATTATAGTAACGTATCTTGCCTGGTGTGTCGCCTGGGGTGGTGCACAGTTCCGACAAGTCCCGAGGTGTCCAATAGCTGCGATCGATGGACAGTGGTCTGAAGTTGTAAGGAATTTGGATTTAGTCATGGTCAAGATTGATAATCGAGGAATTTAGGAGTAATTGAATATTTATACTATTTTTAGAAATTATTCTCTTATTGTTTTGAAGACAAATTTTATTAGAAAAATATTTTACACAAATACGTGAAATTCAAGAATACGTTTTTAGAAAAAATCTAAGTTCATTAAAATAGATTTTTCTAGTTTAAAAGCTATATTTTTATTAGTAAAAATAATTTAGATAAATATTGGGAATACTAGAAATCATTGATAACTTTGAACAGTACCTTTCATATTAGTTACAAAAATATTTTAGCAGACATCCTCGAAAAGCAAAAAAAGAAAAAAAAAGGCCCATGGACTAAAATTCCACGCTTATCAAAATAAAGCTTTTAGGTAGAAAACTATCTTTGAAATTACAAAAAAAAATATTTCTAGAATTTCTAAAATAATGCAATTATTAATACAACAATAATACTACTAGTATTATAAATAATATTAATAATAATTCTCATAGCATCAGAAACGAAATAACATTTCTAATAATAAACTAAAAATAATAAATATAATAATAATAGTAAATATTCAACATACTCTTTACTGGTAAATTAAAGAAGGTTATTATATAAAATTTACATATATTATTATGTACCCCCATATGCTGTTGGCTTTCCCCAAAAGGAAACATCATAATTAGAGTTAGAAGAAATAAGAAAAGAAAGAAGGAAAGTGGGAGAGAGAGTGCAAAAATGGGGAAGGAGAGGAAGTGAAAGCGAGAGAGCGGAAGAGGCAGGGGAGTAGTCGAGAGAGGGGGAAGAGTGAGGGGAGAGGGGTTCTCACCAGAGGGGAGGAGGCGCCGCTCGGGAGGAGACGGAGCGGCAGGCGGCGCTGGGGTTCTCGAGTGGCGGGCGGGCGGGTACGACTCCCGCGGAGGTCGGTGGAGGTCCGGTGCTACCGCGACGGACGCGCTCACCAACGCACGACAGCTCCGATTCGGAGGGCATCGGATCTGGAGGAGAAGGCGCCGGATGCGGTGCTGATGGGGCGGTGGCTCGGCTGGAAGAATGGCGACGAAGAAGCTAGGGCAACTGGCGGCGTGGCCTGCCGTCGCGGGGGCGGCGCTGTGGCTGGCTGCGCTACTCACGGAGGTGGCAGCGTGCGGTTGCACGAGAGAGGCTTCTCGGGCGGCGGATGGGCGTGGTCAGCGTCGAGGTGACAAAGCAGGAGACAGGTGAGGGTTGTAGTTTATTTTCTTTTCTTTTCTAGTGTCTGGTGGTGATGGTGGTTGCGATGGTTGCGGTTGTAGGTGACGGCGATGATAACGTGGTGGTGTCGCTGGTGATGACAGTGGCGGTGGCCGGAGTTGGGTGGCTGCGGATGTTTGTGGAGGGATGGCAGGCGAGGAGGAGCGAGGTTGGTGGTGATCGGGTTGAAGGTGGCGATGGTTTGGGGGTTTCGGGAGGTGGTTGGTCGCGACGGTTAGCCGACGGCGGAGAGTGTGGTGTTGGCAGCAGCGGTGATATAGGGGCAATGGATGATCGGTTAGGGGGAGAAGGTCCGGTGGTGGTCGTGATGTCGGGTGTGAGGACGGCTGCTGTGGAGGTTGGTGAAGGTACTGGAGAGGTCGGGGGATTCTGGTGGTGTATAATGGCGACGGGGCGAAGATGGCTGTCGGGATACTTGTATGTCCTAAAAAATCAAGTTGCATCTATCAAATAGGCAGAGAAGTCTCAATTACGCACCCTTCAATAAACTACGCTAGAGATAGATTGTGCTGCAAATCAAACGCGTGAGCTGAACTGCGCTACCACCCGAGCGCGCTACGCTGACGTGGCAACGCCATCATTACCTGACAAAGATCAGATCTTCTGACAGCTTGACAACCCGAAAAACGAAGAGTCCGTTTGTTTCTTATGCAGCACAGCGCTCGAGAACAGCTGTACAACCTCAGCGCAGTTTGCCAGTCCAACCTCAGTGCAGTTTGACCAAGTCCGAATCCTAGCGCTATCCATTGACTAGAAGGAAGCGCAGTCTGAAGCTAGCGCTATTTGGTTAGCACGATTCATCAAATAACTGACATGTATTACGTGGCTTACATGCCATCAATTGCTCGCCACGTGGCAACCGCCTGTACACGACCAAGCGCATTTCAATTAAACAATGCCACTCATCTGAATACAGTTAACCCATGATCGAGCAACTGCCCAATAGACCAGCGCAGTTTGCAGTCTGCGCAGTCTGTCGACAGCGCAGTTCATCATGCGCAATCCAGAATAACTATAAAATAGTTATTTCTAGAACTCTATAAATAGAGTTTCAAGTCCTTCATTAAGAAGATCAGATCATATTATCATCAGAGATCAGGAGTTCTTGTCCAAGTGCTGCTGCATTCTTCAGAGGCTATCGTCTTCAAAGTTTACATCGTCCAACGGATAAAGCGATCGTCTTCAGATCGGATTCCTATAGTTGTACTTTCCCAGAATTCATTGTACTCTTGTACTATTCTTTAAAGTTTGTGAAATAAAAGACTTTTATTTTTGCAAACAAAATGGCGACTCTGCTGGGGACGACTTTCTCCTCCGACGAGGAAGTGACAACTCAATGTGACGTGGCATCTATCGGAAAGACGCAGAAGACGCTGGTTGTGAAGGTCAACCAGATTGCCTATGAAACAATGATCAATTCCAGGACCATCCCTCGTACTGCAACCTCTGCCACGAGCAAGGTTCGGTCAATGTGGACTCCCAAGACTGCTGTGCAGCCTGCTGTTTCCTCTGATAAGCTGCCAGTAGCAACTTCTGCACTTGCGCAACTCCCTCTCTCTTCTGCCAAGGCGCATGCCACTTCCTATGATGCTTTGGTGCATTCTGTAACCAAAACTCCTGCTGCGCAAGCTGCAACTCTTGGAGTTTCTGTGGCCAAAAGGCCATCTGTCAAATCCTTCCAGGCGCAATCGGCCAAGGCGCCTACTGCTACCTCAACCCAAGCGCAAGTGGCCATCCCTCATGTTTCAGCGCAGTCTAAAAGGGATAGCCCTTTGGCTAATCCCCCTTCTTCTCACAGCAAGGGGAAAGACTCTGCTCCTCTTTCCAAGTACCCCGTTACTCCTGCGCAATCCACTGGGAGTAGTCTATTGACTGTTCCTTCCCTTCCCCAGAACAAAGAAAAAGGCCCGTTGGTCTTTTCTCAAACTTCCTCGTTCCACAACTTGGAAGACAACAGAGGGAAACGCTCGTTAGCCAACCCTTCTTCACAAAACAAGAGAAAAGGTCCTTTGGTCTTTTCTCAGTCTTCTCTGGTTTTTACCTCGGAAGATCAATCTCAACGTGCCTCGGTACCGATCAGTACAAGGACTCTCTCAAACAAGAGTTCTTTTCTCCCTGCCAAAGGGAAATGTACCGATCAAAGAGGTATTCTGCCTACTCCGGTAACGGACCTCCAAGATCTCCCAACTCTCCGGATATCCCGCTCAAAACAGGGAAAATTACTGGTATCTCAGACAGAAACCCCTAGGGGTGAGTTTGCTGATCTACGGGTTTATCTCAATAGACCTCGGTCTACGTCAACTTCGACGAAACGCAAGCAGCCAATGCCGAAGATGAACCTGCATCAGAGGCAAACTTTCAGGATGAAAAATCCTGACACCTATGCTAACAAAGTGAGTACTTCCCTGTATACTCACGGGACAAAACATCTGAAGAACCGGAACCATGTTCCGAATGTTGTCAAAGAATATATCCCTCAAACTTCTTATCGTCCCGTTATTGTTCCTGACCTCCGAGAGCACCTTAAGCAAAAGTGGGACAATATCTCAACACCTCAAGTTCAATCACTTGAACGTCATTGTAATCACAAGGTTGTCATCAAGTGCTGTTGCCAGACAACAAAACGATCTGTCTTCGATCGTCTGAATTTTGCAACTTCGGAACCAATGTCAGAAGACGAAGACGAAGTGTTGTATGCTTCCGTCAACATGGCTTCTCGAGATACTGGGGATAGAAAGTGCTCCAAACACGGCAAGCCTCGCAGGCCCAGCCAGCGGTACTTAGATTTACTCCAAGAATCTTCTGAAGGAGTATTTCGACATACCCGATCCCGAAGTCGAGACACAATCGGTCATAGGAATCTTCTCCAAGATCCCTCTGGTCATCTCCCTATTTCTTATTCAGGAGATAATTCCTTCTCTGATTATGATGCATACAGCGAAAGTTCTGAACAGACAGTGTCTTCTACTGTACCAAGAGAAGTGACAGCTTATGTTGTCACTGAAGACCCAGACGCTTCTAGTTCAGCGAATCAAGAACAACGAATAGCTGCACTGGAGGACAAGCTGAAGACCATGGCTGAAATGGTCGCAAGTATGCATTCTATCATCGTGGCCCAACATACAGTACCACCGATCGTACCTGCTGCAAATACTGAGATTATAGCATCGTCGGTGCCTGTCAATGCAGGTCTGGGGGTAGTATCTCCTCAAATATCCCCTGTACAAATTCAATCCACACCCAGTCTGTCAGGAGCTGGGGGTAGTACTTACCACGCTGTTCCTCCCCCTAACATTATAATTCAGCCTGCTCCTTCTTTATCATCGGAGGATGCTAATGAAGCTGTCAAACTCTTGCGCACTCAATTCGAGGCTTTTAAAGAGAAGGACAATTTACAGAGATTGGGAATCAAGCAACCCTATTCTATTGAGTGGAAGGAAGTCCCATTTCCTCCTAAATACAAGATCCCCATAATTTTGCTGTTTGACGGCAGCACTTCTCCGAGTCAGTTCATTAACCACTTTGAGGTGATGACTGTTCAACTTCAGCCAAATGATGCTCTTCTTACCAGGGTATTCGTCGGCTGTTTAGCCGGTGTAGCATACGATTGGTACAGAAGCTTGTCTGATGGCTGTATCACCTCTTTTTCGGATTTTAAACAAATCTTCTTGGAACGATTCTACGAGAGAATCAACGACATGACCATGTCGGCCCTCAACAAGATCAAATAAAGACATAATGAAACCGCTGAAAGTTTCATTGAAAGATTCTGCCGAGAAGCATTAAAGATGCCTCCTGGAACTCCGGTCGCTGTAACTATAGATACCTGCAAGGCAAATCTTTTGCCTATTATCAGCATGTGGACAGGGTCAACTCAATTTCAAGACTGGCCATCATTCATTGTCAATGCTAAAGCAGCTGAAGTTAGCACTGACAAGTTCAAGCAGCTGGGGGTACACATGTCTAACCCCGACCGGGATGAACACCCGACATCTAGTAGCGGTAATCGACAGAACAACCGCAAGGGTAAAGAAACCTTGAACATCAATTTGAAGAGCAAAGAATCTCTGGCTGTTAACGTGGCTCCACCTACGTCTACTTCTACTCCTTCTGCCCCTCCTCCGAAGGAACCTCGCCCAAAAGTATAGTACTCCTTTGACGAGAACGACATCGTAAGCATCTTCGATTGTTTGATCAAAAGCAATAAGCTCCAACTCCCAGACCCGAAGAAGCCTGACGAGGTCGGTAAGACTGATCATCCCAAATATTGTTTTTACCACAGGTTCATTGGGCATCCCACTCGAGCATGTTACGTGCTCAAAGGCAAGATTCAAGAGCTAGTCAACGTTGGTGTTGTCACCCTTCAACAAGATGAGAAGACTGTTACCGCGAATACGGTCTCAGAACAGTTCGGTAACTTCCCTCCACAGATGGTACAACATGGTGTCATCCCTATCCCCAAGGCCACTCTTGAGATCGAAAATCTTCCTCCTCCACGGAGTGAAGGTCTCATTCCCTTATCTTTTGATAATGGTGAGATTGTATGGATCCATCCTGACCTTGTTGCAGACTTCGAGGCTCCTTCCTCGTCTAAGCAAAAAGACTGCTCCAAGGACAGAACAAAGATCTGCAATATGGTGTCTTTTGACCCCATAGTTGAAGAGGAAATCCTGCTAGGCACCAAGTCAGGGAAAGCCTATCTACGGGAATTTCCCGAAACTCGAAAAAACCCTGCTTTTTCTTCTGAGTCTGCTCCAGTGCAACCTGTCTCTACTGAGAAAATCCCTTCTGCATCCTCACCGGTTGTAGAACCCACTCCTCCTAAGCCGACGGCAGCCGACAAAGGCAAACAACAAGTCCGCTTTGACAAGCCTTTTAAGAAGTCATCTCCTTCTGGACTTGAGAAGCCATACAACTTTGATATATTGGCTCAACTAGCCAATACACCGGCCAGGCTGTCGATCTTCGAGCTCTTGTGCCTCTCCAAAGAGACTCGAGAAACTCTGAGTGAAGCTCTAATGCAGGCGAAAACCTGTCTAACTCCTCTAAAGAAGCCAGAATCAGAGCTTGTCTCTTGCCTCCACTGTCACAGTGTGTTGGAATTAATTCCAAACATTACCTTCACACAGGATGATATGTTGATGGAAGACAATAGACATGACCGTCCTCTATATTATACAGGATACGTCGACACGATGAAGGTCGATCGTATTCCGATAGATCCTGGGTCAACACTCAGCATCATGCCAAAGACAATGCTAGATGCACTGAAGATCCCAGTGCATAGTCTTTCTGGCATAATCACCACCATCCTGGGGTTCAACCAGGGAAGAAGTGAGCCTCTGGGCAAGATTCGCCTAAAACTCCAAATAGGTAATCTCCGTACAAAGGTGACCTTCTATATTATAGACAACCATGGTTGCTCTTACAATGCTCTTTTGGGGAGACCATTCCTTCATGAACACAACATTGTTCCTTCAACTCTCCATCAATGTTTCAAGTACGTTGATGACAATGGAGAGGTTTAAAAAGAGGTTGCGGATCTCTACCCTTTTAAAGGTGTCGAAGCATATTGTAACGATGCTCGCATGTATAAAGATGAGTTCATGAAGGTAGTGCTGGCTTTGGACACTGAAGAAGACCAAGAAGCAGTGCCAAATGACACCCTTATCATACCTGTTAAAGGGCATGTTTCTCATCCTCAGTCCTCCAAACTACTGGCTATTCACTTTCCAGTCCGAAAGCAATCAACCGATGGTGGTCAAGATCAAAGGGAGCTCACCTCTTCTGAGCCACTTGTTATCGACATACGTCGTAACAAGGATAAAAGGCAGCTCACCTCTTCTGAGTCGCTTGTTATTGACCTTCGTCGTAGCAAGCCTCCTCCACGTTCTTCTTCTCCCCCTCTTGTAATCGATCTGACCAAGCCTGCTAAGGCTAAAGGTCCTGTTGTAAATATGGATGTACAAATCAATGAAAAAATATCTACTTTCCAGTATACTGATGTTATTTATCATGCTAAATACTATTTGGATATGCTAGATAGCTTTCAGTTATTTACAATAGGAGTTGTACAATCCCTTCAGACAGAGGTCTCGATTGAACATCCAGATGATTCATGTTTTGTTGTCCCCTCTCGAAAGAGAGGCGAATGTCCAATACTTTTTAGTAAAGGACCAGAACAAAAATTCAGTTATACAGATGATAGCAAAAGTAATGATACAGGACGTCTCCAACTACGTCGTTATAGCCAACAATCAAAAGACATCATCCGAAAGATGGGTTATGACTTCAAGAATGGCCTCAACTATGGTAAGGGTAGATGAACTCCTATCCGTACGGCTGTTCCGAAAGGAAAATCAGAGATGTACTACAGCAGGACGAAAAGAGGTCTCGGATATGCTTCACCTCCGGTCTTATCTCCAGAAGTCTCCGAATTCGATAGTGAAGAGCGCTCCAACTCTTCTGATTCTAGATCGTGGGATTCTGACACCAGCATCGATCAAGTTCATTGATTGATTGTATCTTCTAACATGGTCTCCGCTGAACTCCCAGAAGGCTATGATGAAGACATAGAAAAAAATCCTGAAACAGATCATTGGGCTCAACGAATGGATACCCAATGGGAACTCCGATTCGAACAACATGAACCTCCTACCGAAGATCAATTGGTTCAAATTGATGTAGGAGAGAGCGGGTCGCCTCATCCAATATTCATCAGCAAGAACCTTCCAGAGGCGGATAAGCAAGAATTAATTCTTCTTATTCGAGAATACATTGATGTCTTTGCTTGGAATTATGAAGACATGCCAGGTTTAGATCCCAAAGTTGCTACTCATAAACTGAATATTTTGCCTAATGCAAAGCCAGTCAAACAACAGCAAAGGCGATTCAAGCCAGAAATGATGGACGCAATTAATGATGAAGTCAGAAAGCTTATAGCTTGTAGCTTTATTCGAGAAGAACAACATCCAGATTGGGTAGCCAACGTTGTCCCAGTCCTGAAGAAAACTGGCAAAGTTCGAGTTTGTATTGACTTTCGGGATCTTAATGAAGCTTGTCCAAAGGATGAGTTTCCTCTCCCTATCACAGATGTCATGATCGACAATACTTGTGGGTTTGAAACGATATCCTTCATGGATGGATTCTCTGGATACAATCAGATTCGGATGAATCCTGAAGATGAAAAACACACTTCTTTCCGTACTCCTCGCGGAGTCTACTGCTGTACCGTGATGCCATTTGGTCTCAAGAACGCTGGCACAACTTACCAACGAGCTATGAGTAACATCTTTCGAGATCATCTTCGCAAGACTGTCGAATGCTATGTGGACGATATTGCTGTCAAGAGTCGTCTAAAGGAAGATCACATCCAAGATTTAAAACTATCTTCAATCTAATGCGCCAACATCAGTTAAAAATGAATCCCACCAAGTCATTCTTGGGTGTCTCTAGTGGTAAATTTCTCGGCTTCGTTATTACCTCTAAAGGTATACACGTGGATCCCGAGAAGATCAAAGCCATTCAAGAGATGCGTCCTCCACGCAACTTAAAAGAGCTACGAGGATTCCAAGGTCGACTTGCGTACATCAGGAGGTCCATTTCAAACCTATCTGGACGCTGCAGACCGTTTACTCAGCTAATGAAGAAGGGTGTATCTTTCGTTTGGACCGAAGAATATCAACGAGTATTCGATGATATAAAGCGGTATCTGATGAACCCACCAGTTTTGGTGCCACCAATCTCTGGTATTCCATTTTTGATGTATATCCGTGCTATGGATCATTCATTGGGTGCTTTACTTGCCCAGAAGAACAAAGAAGGCCATGAACAAGCCATTTATTATCTCAGTCGTACTATGATTGGTGCCGAACACCGTTATAGTCCGGTCGAGAAAGAATGCTTAGCTCTTATGTTTGCTATTCAGAAGACAAGGCATTACATCATTGGACAAACCATTCATGTCATTTTCCGAGTCAATCCTCTTCGAGTACTAATGAAGAAACCCAGCACACTCAATTCTCGGTTATCTATATGGGCCATTTTGCTAGCCCAATATGACATGGTATATATTCCACAAAAGTCTGTCAAGGGTCAAGCGCTGGCGGACTTCTTAGCAGCTCATCCTATACCAGAAACATCCAAACTCTATGATGAAATTCCAGACGAGACGTTGGAATCAAATATAATCTCCGAAGAATTTCCTACTTGGCGTCTATTCTTTGACGGTGCATCCATGATCGGACCAAATGGTACCATTATCGCAGGAGTTGAGGTTGTTCTTGTTTCTCCAGACGGGTCAGCTATCCAAAGAGCCTACTCCCTAGATGAACCCTGCTCCAACAACGTAGCAGAATACAATGCTCTACTCATTGGCCTTCAGTTAGCTAAACAACTGGACGTCGAATATCTTGAAGTCTATGGCGACTCCAAGTTGGTTGTTAACCAGGTTAGAGGAACCTATGAAGTTCGCCATCAAGATCTAGTGCCCTATCATGAAGCTGCAATCTACATGGCTACATCATTCAAGGCTTTCTTCATTGAATATGTTCGGCGAGCTTGTAACATTGAGGCATATGCTCTAGCTAATCTCGCGGCAGTCTTAGCAATTCCCGTCAAAAGACAACAGGTGGTCGTTGTTTCCAACAGAAAGTTGTTCTGCATTGAAAATAATCGCAACATTGAGTTCAGGAACTTCGCCGAAGCTAATGTTATCAATGAAGATTGGAGGGCTCCTTTCATCGACTTCGTAGTTCATGACATACTTCCTGAAGATCCTAAGGAGGCTACGAGTATTCGTCGACGATCTCTTCGATTCTACTACAATCAAGCCACCAAGACTCTCTATCGACGGACTTATGACGGCCTACTCTTGCGATGTCTTGCTGGTGATGAAGTGAAGCAAGTATTGCGTGAAGCTCATAATGGTGTTTGCGGAGCACATCAACCCGACCCTGAACTGCAAGATCGTATCCGATGAATGGGTTACTATTGGACCTCTATGGTGTCTGATGCTATCGAATATGCAAAGAAATGTCGAGCTTGTCAAATTCATGCAGATTTCATCCATCAACCGTCGGAATTCCTTCATCCGACTGCTGCCCTTTTGAAGCTTGGGGTATGGATATTATAGGTGCTATCAATCCTTCTTCTTCTAAGGGACATCGGTTTATATTAGCTATAACGGATTATTTCTCCAAGTGGGCCGAAGCTATACCCTTGGCTGAAGTCAAAACCAGCAGTGTCATCAATTTCGTCAAACACCACGTTATCTACAGGTTTGGTGTGCCTCGACGAATCATTCACGACAATGGACCTCAGTTCATCAGTCAAAAGTTCACCAGGTTCTGTGATGATCATCGGATTGACAATGTCGCCTCTACAGCTTACAACCCTGCTGCTAATTATAGCTGTCAAGACGGGCCGGCGGGGCGGGCCGGCCCGTAACCCACCATAACCCACCATTTGGCGGGGCGGGGCGGGCCGACCCACCATTTTGGCGGGCTAGAAAAATTCTAACCCAGCCCAACCCACCTGCGGGCCGCGGGCTAGGCGGGCCAGCCCGCTTAATTTTTTAAATTTTTTTAATTATTGTTTAGTTTCTTAAAAGAAAAAAAATTATATATATAATATTTTCTACTCGCTCTCATATGCATCAAATTACAAGTAAAATACAAGAAATATTATAATAGTAGATATTTTTTTAAAACACCTTCATTCATGTAAATAAATGACCAAATTTAATATTTTATACGTCATTACTTGCATTAAATGAGAATTTTTATCATTTATAATACATATCTTATATATGTGCTAAATAAAAAAATTAAAAATTTTATAAAAAAATAGATGGCGGGCCAACCCACTTGGCCCGCGGGCTAGCCCACCGCGGGGCGGGCTACTAGTGGGCCAGCCCACCTAGGCTCGCCTGTTTGGCGGGCTCCTAAATGCTCGGCCCAACCCACCTTTTTGGCGGGCGGGACGGGCCGGCCCAACGGGCTTAGCCCATTTTGACAACTCTACTGCTAATGGCTTGGCTGAAGCCTTCAACAAGACTATTATCAAACTCCTTAAGAAATTTGTGTCTACTAACAAACGAAATTGGAGTGAAAAGCTTGGAGAATGTCTATGGGCCTACCATACTACGGTCCGCTACGGTTGTGAAGCAGTTCTACCTCTGAAACTTCAAATTCCTTCCTTGAGGATTGCCATCGCTAATGAACTTACTACGGAGAACAATGATCTTCTTCGACTTCAAGAACTGGAGGCACTCGACGAGAAGCGACTATTGGCTCAACAACACATAGAATTATATCAAGCCCGCATCTCGAAGACTTTTAACCGCAAAGTTAAAGTTAGAGCCTTTCAAAAAGGAGAACTTATTCTAACAGTCAGACGTCACATGACTATGACTCACATGAGCAAAGGCAAGTTCGATACAAAATGGGAAGGGCCTTATATCGTGAATAAAGTCTTCTCAAATGGAGCCTATCAACTCACAGAGCTGGACGGTCGAGTTGCAATGATGCCCATCAATGGCAAGTTCCTTAAAAAGTACTATGTATGAATGTAAAAGGGATTTCTTGTAAATATGATCAGACAGTTCATAAATAAAGTTTGATTTTATTTTTATCATAAACGATGTTACATAATATCAAGGACGAGAATCACTATCGTCCTTCTTAAAGACAGGACGAGGACCACCACTGTCCTTTTCAAAAATATAATCGGTAAAAGAGCCGAGGACATCCTTGCTCGATTTCACCAGAAACGCACAAGCGGCCATCCTCATGGCCTCTTCCTCTTCAGTCTTCCCTGGCTCAACTAGGAAGTCCAAGATATCCCGTGGCGGCCTGGGTGCAGTCGAACTTTCGCCCGCCTCCGTCTGCTTTGGCTGGTTTAGCTCGTCTAGACGCTCCTTAATGACTTCTTCAACCTTGGGGACAATCTCAGCCTTCTTGGAGGCATCTTCAGACGATATTTTGTGAAATTGATCATTCCATCTAAATTTTTGTTCTATTTATAGGCAGAGATTCTTGAAACAGTCGATTACGTGAATCGAAGTGACGTATTCTTCACAACATTAATTCCATTCATTCGACGGTTCATCCGTTCATTCCATTTCGACGGTTCATCCGTTCATTCCATTCACCTGACGGTTCACCCGTTCATTCTATTCATCCGACGGTTCATCCGTTCATCCCATTCATACGACGGTTCATCCGTTCATCCCGACGATTTATTTCGTTCATACATCCTGACGACTCATCCATATCAACAACTTGTCACGTCTTTATTACCTCTGATTAAGTTGTCTACCGAAATAATGATATTCAAAAAAGAAAATTATATTCTGCCATGTCCATATTACCTCTGAGCAGATATAATGAATATAATTATTTTCTAAATCAAGAAATATATCATGTCCTGAACCTCTGAATATATTTTCTATCGCTATTATTTATATCCGTAATGGGATATACAATAAATAATAGAGCCACAAAATAATGTCTTTTCATTGATCAAAATAAAAGGCATTATAAAAAGACATATCACAAAGGAGAAAGTACAAAAGATTTTCTTTTACTCAATCGGTGGGGTCATCAGACTAGCTATCTGTTGCTTCAAAGTTTGAAGTCGTTCTTCACGAGAATCCGGCACCCGCTTTCTAGCTTCCTCCATTCCAGATTTATCGTCAAATGTCAGCAAGGTCACTAGTCGGCGAGCGATTTTATCTTGATGAGACTTGACAAACTCATTCTTCTCATGGGTCAGAATGTCTAGTTGCTGAACTGCAGCTTGATGCTGTGTAGTCTCTTCCTCAAGAACAAGTTGAACGATCCTCAACTCTTCTTGAAGTCGAGCAAACTCTGCCTTCAGTTCAGCAACCTTCTTTTCTTTCTCCCCAGCAGCAGACGCTACTATCTCCATCTGGGAATCATATTCTGAAGACTTTGTGGCAAAAGTGTCCAAGAAAGTCTTGAAAGCAGCTTTTGTGACCTCGGCTTCTCGAGTCATCCTTTCAAACTCGGCATTCACCAGTGGCTCTACCTCCCCCCGATTAAGATCTTTGTAGATCTTAATTGACTCCTCCAGCTCATCCAGCACATGTTCGAGATAGGCGGCTTGAGCCTCATCATCCTGACTTCGAATGCCGTCGATCAGATAAGAAGTTGGACTTCTGACAGTGATGAACCCAACACTCTCTTTCTCCATTACCCTTTCTACTAAAGGTCCTAATGAAGTGAAGAAGAGGTTGGTGAAGGAGCCAACTATAAATTTGTTAGTGGCCGCTGCACTAGGTGTGGCAGCGACTCCTATAGAAGTTGTAGCAGCAGATGCCTGTGAAGGCAGAAGTTCGACTTCTTGAACATAGACTGAAGTCTCTTTGGACAAGGGAGCCATAGTAGAGCTAGTTGCCCCTCCCAGATGTTCCTCTGTGAAATCGAATAAACATCATCAGTTTGCTGTCATTAAGGACTATCAAAAAGGGTCAAAATGAGGGCAAGTTTACCAATATTGGGTTTAATGACAAGATTGTCATCTGTTGACATAGGCTGCAGCCTCGCAGAAGTAGCTTCAGACATCACTGCATGACTACTTTCCGCTTCAGAGCTGCCTGATAAATGACGGCTGCTGCTGGCTATCGCTTTTGTCTGCACTATGTCAGTACATACCGGAGGAATCGGAGAAGGTTGAATTTATGTATGAATGAAAGTTAAAACATCAGTCATCTGATCTATAAATGAAGATTGTTAAAATTAGTCAATACCTCTTTGATCGGGGACAATAGTTTCCTCCGGTGCTGCTTCATCAGCATTCTTCTCTTGGGGTGTAGGGACAGCAGCATTCTCTTCATTGTCATGAACATCCTCCATAGATGTTTCTTCGTCGTTTGCCTCCTCCTCTGGTGCTTCCTCATCATCACTTGCATCAATTGGATCTATGTCATGGAAGCCTAAATCAAAGTTAGCCAGAGCCTCGATCATCAGTCGATCTTCTTCAGCACGACATGATCTTGGTGTAACTGGAAGACGTGCAGCTTCCATTGCCAGTGTGGGAGATGGCAATACCTCAACAGGTGATTCCGACTCATTGATTTGGGTCGGGGTTACATTCGCTTCTGCTGCCTCATCTTTTGCCTCCGCAGTCTCTTCTCTTATGTCTGCAACCTCGTCCCTTATCTTTGTATCTGTCACCTGCCTAACCCCGGCGGCAGCACTTGTCAGAGCAGAAGTATGGATAGCTTTTGGAGGGGTGGCCACTTTCTTTCTGAAAGCTATTTTCTTTCTGCGTAGAGGTTCTTCCGGGCTCTCTACGTCTGCAGCATGTATTTGTCTTTGAGTGGAAGTTGGGGTCGTCACCTCTTCTCGGTGAACCGACTTAGCCTGTTGCCGAGACTGCGATCGAGTGGTGACCCTTTCTGAAGAGTCTACAGCAGCTTTCTTCTTATTAGAGACAGGAGAAGATGGTTCTTCTGCCTTCCTCTTCTTTTTCTCCTTGACCGGAGATCTTACAACTTTCAAAGAAACACGCAGCGGTTCGTAGACTTCTTTAGGGAAGTTGGCTTCCCTCGAAGCTTCTAGAGGTGCATCAGTTGGCTCGTGCTCTTCATCATTACCAGGAGGCAACAAAACAGGTACTCATTTTCTAAATCGTGTTACCGTCGCAAAGCTGTCTGTTAAATTGAAGTTCTCAGCAAAAGTGTTTGCTGACGTATAAAAGATCGAATAAGTATACAGCATGCGGGGACCACTGTCGTTCTTTGTTGGCATCGAGAACGTCGTCTTCGTGTCACGGGCATTGTAATAGGCCCAAGCCCAGGCTCCATCAATCAAATAACCTTTTCCCTGTAGGCATGTTATAGCATTGCCTACGTGGAATTGGTCGTAGCCGAATTGGCGTGCAAAACGGCTTGGGAGATAAGGTTCAAGATAGCATTCATCTTCGAACTGATATACTAGATGTGAAGGCCGAATTGTCCTCAACCAGTCAAAAGTTGTATGGCCTAAAGGCTGCATCCTCACTGAGTCGACGAGGTTCGTTGACATATATTCGTAACCGGCTGGAGGCGGAACACAGAAGAAGTTCCATCCTTTGCCTAAGTTCAAGACTCGCCTGCAGTCTTTTAAAGTGGTATAGACCCACTTACATCCAGAATATCTTCTCAGAAAACTGCCGCTTACTGCTCCCATAGCAGGGTTCATTAAAGAAGGATGGTGTAGAAGCAGCCATCCAAACAGATATGTATAAGGCAGTTCCAGCCGAAGAAAGTATCCCTTTTCACCTTTTCCTCGAATCATCGAATCAACAAAGAGACGGAGGCCGACGTTTATTCTGCATGTCATCGCTGACAACAAATCCATCCGGTAGCCGAAGACTAAACGGACGGCAGCAAACAGTACGCCGTGATGGAAGCGGTCAACTGTACTGGCACCAGGAACGACATATCGTCGAAGCCAGTAGGTAAGGAAACCTGCCAGTTGGGCTTCCTTTGACATGGGCCTATAACCCATCCTCATAAATCTCTCGACGATGTCACCTTCCTTGAAAGAAGGATACTGAAGATCATCCTCAATCTTGATATCCATCTCGTTGTGCGTCTCCATCAATTCTATCACCTTGCTGTTGCTAAGCGGTTTGAAGAAGTCAGGATTGCATTTTTCATGTTCTTTTGTTTTCTTCTCGATGATATAATTGAGGAAAAGATATGGCAACCATTTGGTCGAATAGCACGTGCCGGCCGTGCCACTCTTGTAGTATAAAGAGCAAATATTGTAGTGGCAGAGTAGCTCTTCAAAAACATCTACCATATGGGCATTCTCCTGGCGCAGTCTGTCCAACTCATCATTTGTTGGGACAAACTCTTCATAGGGGATATCCCCCATTGGCAGATTTGAGATGTACTTCATCTCATGCAAGGCTAATCCAATCTCCCCGCGTGGCGTCATGAAAGTCCCAGTCCTATAATTGTATCTCTCCGCCAACGCAAGGAATAGATATGGATTAGGAAGGAAGCCATAGACTGTGGCATACACTGCCTGATACAGATCAATCTCTTTAAGCTGATCTTCAAATTCAACCAATATCCAATTGGCTATACAGATCCATCTTTTATTGTCCGGGTTTACAAGACCTGTCAACCGCAGATCTTGGTCCGGATACCTCCCTTCCACCTTTGCAAACTCATTTGCGAATATTGGAGTTCTTACTGGGAGCAGCAGAGAAGAATCTTCCGGCGGGATACAACCGGGTTTTAGTCCTCTGAGTAGAGAGCTATGTCGCTCAGAAGAACTGTAGAAGATATCCTTGTGGTCTGGCCCCTTCTTAACACAGATATTACCCACTCGGGCCTACTGTAACGGAGTTATGTCCCATTCCATTCTTCTGGGATAGCTTGCAAAAGCATATCTAGACAGAGGGAGGCATCTGGAGATCTCTGGCAGAAGTATCGTTTTCTCGCCCCTTTGGAAAATTCTCTGCTCCATGCGAGGCCTTGGCTGAGAATTCTTGTCAAAAGCCTCACCAAACAAGAACAGAGGTTTCTTATGGGTGACAGTATCAGCAGTTTGAAGAGGCTGTCCGTTCATTAGACACAATAAAGTATCATTATCCTGTGCAATCGGGACAGCCTGCCGAGAAGACGGTAAGGCATATTGAGGAAATGACACATGAGAGAGATCTTTCTTGTAGTCTGATTCAGACAGAGATCCTGCAAGAACCTCGTAGTTGGGATCTTCTTTGAGGTTAACTGCATCAAATAAAAAGATATCAGTATATGCAAAAGAAATCAAGATTTCTTCACAAATTCATCAAATTGTGCTAGATTGCGCCAGCACAACCAACATGCGCAAGACATCAGATTGCGCCAACCTACTTGCACAAGACATCAGATTGCGCCAACCTACTTGTGCAAGACATCAGTTTGCGCTAGCAACCGACATGCGCAAAATATCAGGTTGCGCATCAATGCGCAAATCGATGGATTGCGCTGATCATTTTGTCAGCGCTTTCCAACCGATTGTGCAAAGATACAGTTTTCATAAAAATGAAAATTGTCGAACATGCAGCCGAAACCATAAACAGGGTGGCACAAGTGGTCGAGAATACCATCAATCTCTAAAAAGAAAGAGGCATCAAAGTTCAGAACATCAAAAACCCTAAAAAGGGTTTCGATCATGGTTCGTCATTCACCTTGCAGAGCTGGGTGACCCGTCTCGTGACGAGAGACTCGTGGTGCAACACGAGTCGATGGTTCGGCGGAGGCCTTTCCCTTCTCGGTGGCCGATCGCTTGGGCGCCATTGCTGTCGTCGACGAGAGGAAGAAGAAGAAGTCGGAGTAGGGGAGGAGCTTCTGTCTCTTGAGAAATCGAAAGCAAGTAAAAGTTGAAAGAATGAGAAATGAAACTATTTATAGTTTTTCAGAAGTGTAACAGTCACCTCCGATCGTGCCACAAAAGACGGAACTAATTTTTCCAAACGCACAACCAAAGCGCAACTTGATTTTAAATTCAAAATTCAAAGTATTTTGAAACTTTGAATATTTTCAAAATTCAAAAACTTTGAAGGGGGTCTTGTATGTCCTAAAAAATCAAGTTGCATCTATCAAATAGGCAGAGAAGTCTCAATTGCGCACCCTTCAATGAACTGCGCTGGAGATAGATTGCGCTGCAAATCAAACGCGCGAGCTGAACTGCGCTACCACCCGAGCGCGCTACGCTGACGTGGCAACACCATCATTATCTGACAAAGATCAGATCTTCTGACAGCCTGACAGCCCGAAAAATGAGGAGTTCGTTCGTTTTTTGTGCAGCACAACGCTCGAGAACAGCTGTCCAACCTCAGCACAGTTTGCCAGTCCAACCTCAGCGCAGTTTGACCAAGTCTGAATCCTAGCGCTATCCATTGACTAGAAGGAAGCGCAGTCTAAAGCTAGCGATATTCGGTTAGCGCGATTCATCAAATAACTGACATGTATTACGTGGCTTACATGCCATCAATTGCTCGTCACGTAGCAACCGCCTGTACACGACCAAGCGCATTTCAATCAAATAATGTCACGCGTCTGAATACAGTTAACCCACGATCGAGCAACTGCCCAATAGGCCAGCGCAGTTTGCAGTCTGCGCAGTCTGTCGACAGCGTAATTCATCATGCGCAATCCAGAATAACTACAAAATAGTTATTTCTAGAACTCTATAAATAGAGTTTCAAGTCCTTCATTAAGAAGATCAGATCATATTATCATCAGAGATTAGGAGTTTTGTCCAAGTGCTGCTGCATTCTTCAGAGGCTATCGTCTTCAAAGTTCACATCGTCCAAGGGATAAAGCGATCGTCTTCAGATCGGATTCCTATAGTTATACTTTTCCAGAATTCATTGTACTCTTGTACTATTCTTTAAAGTTTGTGAAATAAAAGACTTTTGTTTTTGCAAACAATACTGACGATGGCAGGGTGGTGGAGTTCTGGTTAGGAGAGTGGGTGGTCGAATCTGGTGGGTTCGTACTATCGTGTCGGGAGTTGTCCGACACGATAGATGAGGGATTGGGTAGTCCAGGATTGTCGGACGGGACACAGATATGTATTTGTAGAAGAAAAATATAGTGGAAGTGAATGGCGACACCGACACGATGCACATCTAAGTTGTGGAGAGAAATTGGTCTGGAGTTTTTATGGAGAAAAAGAGACCAATGGGGCTCTCCTTATATAGGAGGTGGTGCTCCTAGTTAGATAAGAACTGGTAGTAGTTTAAACCTCGATGGATAATTTCATCCTTATTTTAAAATAATTTGAATCAATTCAATAATATCTCTACAAAATATAAACTAGATAAAACTTATTTTTAATTCAAAACTATTTAAAAATTACCAATCAAATTTCGATTTAAATCACAATTGATACTTTTAAAATACTTTTTCATATAATTTAAAATAATGATAAAAATAAATTTCAAAAATTAAACTATATACATGAATTAAATTCATGTAATCACATGCAAATAGAATATTTACTTAGAATATATTTTTTCTAAATTTACCAATAAAATAAGACAACCTTTTATAATAAGTAAAAATAAAATTTTGGAATTCTCGTCGTGACGCATTTATAAATTTAAGCGATTAAAAATATTTATTATTTAATATTGGAAAAACCATGCTTTTAAAATAAAATATTTTTACAAAAATATGTACCTCGCACATATTCGCACTCGACGAGCCATACGCAAATGCGAATTCATACGCGACGTATAATACAACTATGCGACGTACAAATACAAAAAAAAAATAGTACCAAATTTATTTATAAAAAAATAGTAGATATTTAGGAGTTTTACAGAAATAAATAAAAAGTTACCGGCCTCCGGAGAAGTCGCGCACGAAGCACTGCCCTAAGAGATAGTTCGGGTCTATGTGCAGACGGTATCCGAACGCTCCAGTGGTAAAATTCCCGCTCCACCGGAATCTCATTGCCGCACATGACGTCTAGAGAATGACCCCGACTTAGCTCCGCCCAGAGCACGAACAAAGAATAGCAACAATCTTGAGAAGATATGAATTTCAGAGAGGAAATAATTTTCTGTGTAAAAATGATGAAGGAATGAGACAAGGTATATATAGGCATTTTCCAACGTAGGAGAATAATGACAGATTTAATGAGTCAATTAAAATGAACGTTACAAAACATTTTTCAGCACATGGTTCATTGAACCTGGACGGAATTTGAATAGTGAACGTTATGGAATTTAAAATTTGTAACGGTCAGAATTTTTAGAAAGGAGCAAAAAATCTTTTAGGGTCTCGGCCCGAACCCGAAGAAGAAATCGAATCGGCATTCGGTGCCCGCAGACGTGGGCACGTACCCGCACCCGTTACGCGTGCCGAACCGAGCCGAGCCGGGCCGGACGGCGGCGGCGGCGCGCGTGTGGCCCATGGGGCTCCCACTCAATGGTTTAATAAAGCAAGATGGGGAAAGAGAATATATGAATAGTGAAGGATACTAAATTGTCCGATGTGGGACTAAGATTTACAAAGGAGTTGAGCTTTTGCACAGCTCATTGTGTGTGGGAACACAATCGGCTAACAATCCCCCCTAAAAGGTCAACTTCAGAGGTGATAGAAGGAAAGAAAGTAAGACAAGAATAAGAAAATTTCAGGGCAGTTGTATACTATGCATAAATTAGATGGACTGCAGCCTTGAATCTCACGTAGTGACTATTGTCTTTGTCTGAAGAAGAGCTTGATGGACTACGCCTTGAATCAGTCTTCTTGAACCAGACTCAGAAAATAGCACACATAGTACGCTAGAGGTACTTGGGTCTATCGGGTGGCACATTTTATTGGCCATGCGTACTTTTACACATTCATGAGAGTTGTCTAGGATCGCCATGTCCTATAGTCGCGGCCCTCACGACCTCTCATATAGGTAAGTCCTCAATGGTTGGTGATAGGAATCAACCATGCATATCATGCTTGGACTTATTAAGAGTTTAAACTCACCCTATCCATATCACAAAAGGAACACTGTTACCATAGGGATGGGGTATGAATGTACACATGTACAGCCTCCTGGGCTTTTATTTTAAAGAGAATTTAATCTCAGGTCAGTGTTCCATAATAGTCACCTAGTCCAGCTTATTTCTACCCATTGAACCGGCTTCTTGGGATCACCAGTCAGACTCGGTTGGGTTGTCACTGCTGGTGACTATACTATAGGCTTAACCCCATCCCCCTCGATGATTCTAGGATCAATGCCCTAGACAGACCCTTCGTCAAGTGGTCTGCAAGGTTTTTTTCTGACTTTATATAGTCAAGAACCACATATTTGCCCAATAGGCTCTTTATTGACTTGAAGCGCAGCTGCAGGTACCTGTTCATCTTAGCATTCACAGAATCATGCTTTAGTAGTTCTATAATAGATCTATTATCACAGTTTATAGAAATTGCAGGAATGTGATGAACAGAAACAGGTATATGCATAATAAGATTTCTAAGTCATTCGACTTCTGTACAGGTAGTGTCTAAAGCTATCATCTCAGAGTCCATAGTACTTCTGGCAATGATAGTCTGTTTACATGATCCCCCGAAGATCGCAACTCCTGCTAGGGTAAAAACATATCCAGTTGTGGATTTCACATCATGTGAATCAGTTACCCAATTTTCATCGGAGTAACCTTCTATGATATCAGGGTGTCTAGTATAATAAAGTTTATAATCTAGAGTACCCTTAAGATATCTAAACACTCTGTCCAATGCTATCCAATGTGACTGATTTGGGTTACTAGTATATCTACTTAGTCTTCCAATTGCAAAAGCAATATCAGGTCAGGTCCTGTTAGTTATGTACATAAGGGACCCTATCATCTGTGAATATCTATGTTGTTCTATAGGTGATCCTTCATTCTTCTTGAGAACAATATTACTGTCATAAGGAGTAAGGACAAGTTTTTTATCAAAATATTCAAACTTTCTTAGCATTTTCTCAATTGAATGTGCTAAAGATAGAGTATAGCCCTCTTTGCATTTGGACACTTGCATTCCTAGGATAAGGTTTGCTTCACCTAGGTCTTTCATATCAAACTGGTTAGATAAATAATTCTTAATGTTATTTATCAGTTCCAGTGAAGATCCTAGAATAAGGATATCATCAACATACAAGCATAAAATAACACAACTTTCATTTGTATTTTTAGAATACAAACATTTGTCATATTCATTTGGCACAAAACCAAATTCTATAATGACTTTGTCAAATTTGTTGTGCCATTGCTTAGGAGCTTGCTTTAGGCCATAAAGAGATTTTACTAATCTACAAACCTTGTTTTCTTGACCTTTAGCAACAAAACCTTCAGGTTGCACCATGTAGATCTCTTCCTCTAGATCTCCATTTAGAAATGCTGTCTTTACATCCATTTGATGGATCAGCAAGTCATGAATGGAAGCTAAAGCCAGAAGGGTTCTAATAGAAGAAATCCTAGCTACAGGGGAGTAGGTATCAAAATAATCTAATGCTTTCTTCTGGGTAAATTCTTTGGCTACTAGCCTAGCCTTGTATTTCTTTATGGTACCATCGGCTCTTGAAGATCCATTACAACCTATAGATTTACTACCTAAAGGAAGGTCTGCTAAAAACCAAGTATTGTTCTCCATAATGGAGTTATACTCATTGTTAATAGCTTCTTTCCAGAAAGGGGCATCAGGAGAGGATATGGCTTCTTCATAGGTTGAGGGATCACCCTCTATCAGAAATGTAAAGAATCCTTCTCCTAAATTTTTTTCAATCCTTTCTCTTTTACTCCTTCTAGGTTCTATGACTTGTTCAGAATGAGAATTAGGTATTTGATCATGAGAACTAGTAGATGGAGTAAGAGAAGGGTTAGAGGAAGATGAAGGGGTTCTATCCTTGAAGGAAAAAATGTTCTCAAAGTAAACTGCATCTCTAGCTTCAATAATTGTGTTATTAGAGATTTTATTTACTTCAGAATGGGTTACAAGAAATCTATTGGCATTGCTATCTAGGGCATATCCTATGAACATAGCATCTACAGTCTTAGGTCCTTTCTCTTTTTAGGTTCAGGAATTCCTACCTTAGCTAGGCATCCCCAAACTTTGAGATAATTAATCCTAAGGGTTCGACCTTTCCATAACTCATATGGTGTCTTATCATTAGTCTTACTGGGTATCCTATTAAGGATATAACAGGCAGACAAAAGGGCTTCTCCTCAAAGATTATCAAGAGCACCTGAGCTGAGAAGCATGGCATTGACCATGTTCTTCACAGAAGTTAGTCATATCATTTGAGGTGTACTCTCCACCACGATCTGATCTAAGGATCTTAATCTTTCTATCTAGCTGGTTCTCAGCTTCGGATTTATAGACATTGAATCTGTCTAGAACTTCATCTTTGGTCTTAAGGAGGTAGGTGTAACAATACTTTGAATGGTCATCTATAAAAGTAACAAAGTATTTCCTACCGCCTCGGATCAAGACCATATTGGAATCACAAACATCAATATGGATAAGTTCTAGGAGTTCAGAATCCTTATGGACAGATTTGAAAGGTAATCTAGTATGTTTGGCTTGAACACATATCTCACATTTGTGTTCATCATCTATAGGAGACTTAGGGATAAGATTCAAGTTCATCATCCTTTTGATAGATCCTAAGTTCACATGACCTAGTCTACCATGCCAAACATTTAAGGATTCAACATTTGCAATAAAAGAAAGATTAGAACTTTTATTCATGGTACTTAAAATAAAAAGTCTATCTTTCATAAATCCTTTTCCCACAAACAAATCATTCTTAGAGAAAACTACTTTATTGGCCTCCATTACAATTTTGTATCCTGAGGCTACAAGAAGGGATCCACTAACTAGATTTCTTCTGACAGACGGCACATGAAGCACATCATGAAGAGGTAGAATTTTTCCTGATGTCATCTTTAGATCTATTCTTCCTCTTCCTACAATTTGTGCCGTTGAACCATCTCCTAGAGTCACGCCTCCTCCACCTGATTCCTGATAGGTTGAAAAATAGTAGCGATCAAATGAAACGTGAACATTAGCTCCAGAATCCAACCACCAATCATCAGAATGAAAAGACAGGTTTACTACAGGTTGAAAGCTTACAGACCTGAAGGAGCTGGAAGACCCATTCAGAATCATGTTAGCCTCTGGCTTGGCTTTTTCTTTGAAGGAGTTCTGGATAGGTTCTTTCTTCCTTTGGAAGCAGTTGATGGCTGTATGGTTGGTTCTACCACACACAAAACAAAATCTTCTTTGATCCCGAGTCTAACCAAAGTTTCTAGGTTTTTGGGGTTGAGGGTTTTGGTGGTGATGGTTTTGGTGAGGAGGTTAAAAACTCTGCTTCTTTTTTAAGGAGTTTTTCTTGGATTTAAGATGGTCGTTTAACTTAGGTTTTGCATGGCTTTCTACAAGGTTTATCCTAGCTGTGGCATTTGACCTAGCTTTGGTCTTGGACCTATATTCCCCTTCTGTTCTAATTCTCTGTAGAGCTTGAGAGTATGTAATAGATCCTTGTAGATGTAGTAGGTCCTTTGCCACTTTAGACCAAGACGGAGGGAGTTTGTCTATCAAACATCCTATTTTGTGTTCAGTGGAAAAGAATGATCCCTTAGCTTGAACATGCCTAAGGTGTTCTTGAAATTCATGAATTTGGTCATTGATAGGTTTGTTATCTACCACGACATATCGGTTGAATGTGGAGGAATTGAATCTGTCAATTCCAACATCATCACAACCATACTCATCCTCCAAAGCATCCCAGAGTTCTTTAGCGCTTTTATACTCAAAAAATATGTCATAGAGTGACTCCGACATAGCGCTTAAGATTATGTGAAAGCAATGGTAGTCTATTTCCTTAGGGGTCTTGGGTTTGGTAGAAGAGGAGGACTTGGAAACCCCTACGTCAGACTCGGTCTCATCAGAATCATTTGAGATGGGTGTAGACCCATCGATGGCAGAAATCAGGCCTAAAGTGGTAAGCCAAAATTTTATCTGGCTCTGCCACCTCTTAAAATATGTACTATTGAATTTTGCAGGCTTTGCAGAAAAAGTCTCTTCCTTGGAAGTCATGTTTTCTAAAGTCGGTAAAAGTTTAAATTTACTCAATAAGATGGCTTTAAGCTAAAATTGACAATTAAGAAGATTTTAGTAATAGACCTTTAAAATTTTAGTTTTTCAAGTTTTGATAAGGTTGGGTTAGCTGTAGGTGCCGGATCCATGTTCCAGCTTATATGTAGCGCTGGTTTAAGTTAGGTTCTACTTTATATACCTATCCATGTTTTGGCCTTCGTGAAGCAATTCTTTTTTATTGTCTATTTCCTGCTATTTACAAGAAAATGTGTAGTGAACTATAGCAGTCATAAAATATGGTTTCAACCTTATTTCTAGTTGACACTACAAGGTACTCATAAGTGATGTTCTTATTAATTTCATTTACCAAGGTACTAGTCATGTGGACATATCTGATTCTACAATAAGTACTTTCATATGCAAGGAATGGAAAAGTTGAATCACCAAGCTATCCATGTTTGCAGTTCACGTCATTTTGTGAGCATTGATCTGGATAGATATCCTAGCAATATAGTGCAAATGGAGCAGTTCTCTTAGACAATATGTTGGTCTTATCTATGTATTCTCCAGGTTGCATCAGATTGGAGTATCTTAATTGTTTTAACCTGTTACTTCCTCGCCATATTGTTTCCTAGGTGATGGTTTCCTATAAATTCACGAAGTCGATTCTATTAATTGTGCTTACATATGTAGATTTTACATATTGGATGTATGACATTTTTGTTATGGATAGGAAAACAAGCCAATGGCAAGCTAAAATGTCGAAGAAACATCTAGATGAATGATTGAGTTTAGCGGAAACAGAGCACATGCAATATTTTCATTACACGTATTTGTATGGAGGTCTCAATCCATTACGATTAAGCATGGTTATTTAATTTTTCTGCCGTAAATTATTGAAGCTAGGTACAATAAATATTTATTGATATTAGCTAACCCTTGTAATTGTAAATCCTCTTTTAAATTTGAGAGTAACTAATCTTAATGGGAGATAATGCTCGAGTAATCATGTGAGCTCTCTGTGTCCACCTGTGTACATCAATAGTGCTTTGACTGAATATGATAAGACTTGAATGCGGGTTTGTGCATAAGCATTATCATTTATGGTCCGGAGATGTTTTCCCCTATATGGTATGATGTAGTCATTTGGGTTTGGGATGTCATTTATATTGGTTGCTTGCTATTTTGAAGTTATCTTCTATTTCTTATTTCTTTCAATTTGAGTTTGAATCAACTTGCTCTGAACTGATTCCTTGCTTTATGCATTTATTTTTGTATGTTTTGCATCCACACTCTAATGTACTTGTCTTTCCTGAGGTTTTTAATGTTTAAACGTATACATGTATGTTGAACTTGGAGAGTTCCGGGTTTTAGAAAAGTTGGTTTATGATGCTAGATTGTTGTACTCATGAACCTGTTAAATATCATTTTACAGAGAACAGAAGTATACGAGTACTCAAAGGTGCTTGGAAATTCTCAGTTTGTCTTGCTACCTTTCTAGCCATATAAGCTCATCTATGCTTACATGCTGGCTGAGGTTGGGAAAGTTTCTGAATCTTTGAGGTGAGTTATAAATATGCTTTTATTGACCGAGTAATGCTTATAATTAATTATATTACCATTTCATCGTCATCGCTATTTCAGATATTGTCAAGAAGCTTTAAAGTTGCTGAAAAATCATGCCCGTATTCTTGAAGTTGAAATGTGGAAAACATCTTTGTCTTCCTTAGAGGAGAGGTTACGAACCCACCAGCAGGTATTGCAATGTGACTATTCTTTATTACTGTTATTGTTAAACGAATGTTATCTTTACTCACCCACTGCCTTCACTTTACTAGGGTGGGTACAGCTCAAACTTGGCTCCGGCAAAACTTATGGGTTGTTTGAGAAGAGGATATAGTGTATCTTGTTGTTAGTACCTTGTTACAACCTCCATCTTGTTACAACTAATTTGTTGTAACCTACATCTTGTTGTTATCTACTTGGTTACAACTAACCAATAGTTTAGGAGCCAAACTTGCCTATAAAAATAGGCTTTCTCTCATTGTATTGCAAGAGTGACAAAACTAATGAAAAGTTTTCCTCTTCTCCCGTGGATGTAGGCATTGCCGAACCACGTAAGTTCTGTGTGTTCTATTTTTGCTCTCTCTTTTTAATACTTGTTTCTTTATGGTATCAGAGCAGGTTTTCTCAATTTCTCGTATATGAACAAGGTCGATGGTCAGGCCGGAGATCTGTGTTACATATACGTAATTGGGATCCTGTTCCTCCTGTCTCTTCTCACTTCGTAGAATACGGATGGCCGAATCGGATGTGCATGGAGGGTCCAACATCAAGCTTACCTCCGTCCTCTTGAATGGCCTCAACTATGTTCCATGGTCTCGTGCAGCATATCTCGTCCTAAGTGGAAGATCGAGATTGGGGCACATCATTGGAACGATGAAGGCTCCAAAAAAGGATGATCCTAAGTTCGAAGAATGGCAAACTCATGATCATCAAGTCATGTCATGGCTCCTTAATTCAATGGAAGGTAAAATTTCTGAAATTTTCTCCTTTTCAGAAACAGCTAAAGATCTTTGGGATTCTGTCAAAGATCTCTATGGCCACCAAGAGAACGGTGCGCGGATCTTTCAACTTCAACAACAAGTTGCTGGATGTAAGCAAGAGGAGACCTCGTTTACTGAGCATCTCGGAAAATTGAAAGGTATGTGGGATGAACTTAATATTTATCGTCCTCCTACTACTGATCTCAAAGTTCTTCAGCAACGTGCAGAGCAAGACAAAGTTTTTCAGGTTCTTGCAAGTCTTAAACCAGAATATGAGGCCCTACGTGGACAAATACTTCTCGGTGCTGAAGTTCCATCTCTCAGCGCAGTTTGCTCTATCATTCAGAAGGAAGAAACTCGTCGGTTGGTAATGGGTGGTGAGACTAAAAGTCTCAAATCAGAATCAAGTGCATTAGTGGTAGGCAATCGTAAAGTTGAAAAACGCTCAAATAACGAAGTGGTTGGTTCCTCACGACGACTATGTGAACATTGCCATAAACCCTATCATACAAAGGATCGATGTTGGGATTTGCATCCCCATCTTAGACCCACGAAAGATCCAAAACGACGAGTGGCTAACAACGCCACTACATCTTTGGCTAATAGCACTACACTTGGTTCTGAAGAAAAAAGTTTGGTTGGAGAACTGACTAGACTGCTTCAAAAATTTAGTAATGCTGAATTATGCTCCGAGCCATCTACCCATCTGACAGGTAATCTATATGCTCTCACTTCCTCATTGTTTCAGTCATCAGATTGGATTATTGATTCTGGTGCTACGGATAATATGACAAATGATATGAGTTCCCTTTTACATTTTATTTCCCGGGACAAAGAAACGGTGTCAATAGCTAATGGCACTACTGTTCCTGTTCTTGGATCAGGAAAACTATCTTTTTTTTATCACCACCCTATGACTGATGCTTTATATATACCGTCATTTCCTTCAAAGTTGCTTTTGGTTGCTAAAGTTACTAACGATCTGAATTGCAATGTCATTTTTCCCCTTCTGATGTTACTTTTCAGGATCGAGTCACGGGGAGGACGATTGGTAAAGGAGTATTATCTCATGGTCTTTATGTTTTGAAAAGCGCATCTCAAGCTTTTGTTTCCCAAACGATGACCCTCTGGCATAAGCGTTTAGGACATCCGTCTGCTCGCTCGTTATCCCGTATTTTTTCTGATCTTGTTGCTCAAAATAATCTTTGTGAGGTATGCCAATTTTCGAAGCAGACTCGATTACCTTTTGGCACCTCGACCAATGTTACTGCTGCACCATTTGAATTAATTCATTCTGACGTTTGGGGACCTGCCCCAACCGAATCTTATGACGGTTTTAAATACTATGTAACATTTATTGATGATTTTTCAAGAGCCACTTGGATTTATTTACTTAAACATAAAAATGAAGTTGTCTCAGTTTATCAAAATTTTCAATCCATGATTCTCACTCAATTTTTGGCTCGCATTAAAATCCTCCGCTCTGATAATGGTACCGAGTACACTATGACTCTTCTTGGTAACCATCTTCAGAAGGAGGGCATCATTCATGAAACAAGTTGCGTTGGCACTCCACAACAAAATGGAGTTGCAGAACGAAAAAATCGGCACATTTTAGAAGTCACACGAGCACTGATGCATCAAATGAATGTTCCTAAACGATACTGGTCACATGGTGTTCTTTCAGCTGCATACTTAATAAATCGACTTCCGAGTCGAATCCTTGATTTTAGATCACCAATCGAAGTTCTAAAAAGAAATAAAGTAAATATTTCTCATCTGAGAGTTTTTGGGTGTCTTTGTTTTGTGCATGTTTTACCTATCCAAAGAGATAAACTTGACTCTCGATCAATAAAATGCATCTTTTTGGGATACTCCTCTACAAAAAAAGGTTATAAATGCCTCGATCCGACATCAAGAAAACTTTTTATCTCACGTGATGTGAATTTTTCTGAGAACATACCTTTTTTCTCAAGTAATGATGCGCCGCAGTGGGAGAACACACACATACCGTTACCGGTTATTGACGATTTCACAAGTAGTGTTGCACCGCAGGGGGAACACACTCACACCGTTGCCGATTGTTGATGAGGTGTCTGTTGATACCTCTGATACTCCACCACCACCTTCCGATATCGAGCCTACTCTTCCTCTTCGCAAATCTACTAGAGAGCGACAAACTTCAACAAGACTACGAGACTTTTACTCCTATCATACTTCCTCTAATTTTATACAAGATTATTTATCTTATGACTCCATTTCTCCTTTTCATCGTACATTTCTTAGCAAAATTGTTACTGAACCAACCAATTTTCATGAAGCCAATGCTCACGAAGTATGGCGGAAAGTAATGGAAGAAGAACTTCAAGCTCTTGCCGATAACAAAACATGGAAAATAGTAAAATTGCCTTATGAAAAAAAACCGGTTGGTTGCAAATGGGTATATAAAATTAAAAACAACAGTGATGGATCAGTAGAAAGGCATAAAGCTAGGTTGGTGGCTAAGGGATTTCACAAACTTATGGCATAGACTATAAGGAGACCTTTGCACCTGTTGCAAAAATGAGCACTATTCGAGTTTTATTATCAGTTGCTGTAAATTGTGAATGGAATTTATATCAAATGGATGTTAAAAATGCATTCTTACATGGCGATTTAGTAGAAGAAGTTTACATGAAGTTGCCTCCAGGACACCCATGTGAAGCTTAACCAGGGATGGCATGTAAACTACAAAAGGCCTTGTATGGCCTAAAACAATCACCAAGGGCATGGTATGCCAAGCTCAGTTCAGCTCTTGTAATAAATGGTTTCAAAAGAAGTGTCAATGATTCATCATTATTTGTTAAAAAGAATGAGAGTCGAGTAACAGTTGTACTTGTATATGTTGATGATTTTATCATAACAGGGAACAATGAGGAAGCGATCAAGGAACTCAAATCTAATTTGGAGCAACGATTTGCTGTAAAGGACTTGGGAAGTCTAAAATATTTTCTAGGTATGGAGATTGCCTACTCACGTAAAGGTTTATTTCTTAACCAACGTAAATACTGCTTGGATTTGCTAAAGGAAACTGGAAAACTGGAAAACTTGGGGCTAAAGCAGTTCCAACTCCTATAGATACCTCTATTAAACTAAGTTCTGAAGGTACACCTTTACAGGATATTGAGCAGTTCCAACGTCTACTAGGAAGACTAATCTATCTTACTATTACTAGACCTTATATCTCTTATGTTGTAAGTTTGATTAGTCGTTTTATGCATAAACCATGTGACAAACATCTGCAGGCAGCAAATAGAGTTCTCCAGTACTTAAAAGGGTCTCCAGGTCGTGGCATTTGGATGAGAAAAAATGGACACATCGATGTTGAAGGATACACAGATGCAGACTAGGCTGGTAGTCAGACGGATAGACGCTCTACCACCAGATTTTGTACCTTCGTTGGTGGAAATCTTGTAACGTGGAAAAGTAAAAAACAATCGGTAGTTGCATGCTCCAGTACAGAAGCTGAGTATCGATCAATGGCCTCCACATCAAGTGAATTGGTTTGGCTTCATGCACTATAATGTGATTTGGGATTTAAACCCTCTTTACCTGTGAAGATGTATTGTGATAACCAATCGGCCATTCATATTGCATCTAATCCTGTGTTCCATGAGAGGACCAAACATATAGAGGTTGATTGTCACTTTGTTCGTGAGAAAGTGGAAGAGAATACTCTATACACACCCTACACAAGAAGCAAAGATCAGTTAGCCGACATCTTTACCAAGGGTTTGACAACAGATCGGCTTCAAGATATTTTGACCAAGTTGGGATCAATTGACATTTTTGCACCAACTTGAGGGAGAGTGTTGGAGAAGAGGATATAGTGTATCTTGTTGCTAGTACCTTGTTACAACCTCCACCTTGTTACAACTAATTTGTTGTAACCTACATCTTGTTGTTATCTACTTGGTTACAACTAACCAATAGTTTAGGAGCCAAACTTGCCTATAAAAATAGGCTTTCTCTTATTGTATTGCAAGAGTGACAAAACTAATGAAAAGCTTTCCTCTTCTCCCGTGGATGTAGGCATTGCCGAACCACGTAAGTTCTGTGTGTTCCATTTTTGCTCTCTCTTTTTAATACTTGTTTCTTTATGGGTAAACTATTCACCTCCATTGATAGATCTATTCATTGCATGATTGGTGCACCACCAACAGCACCTCTGCCACCAATGCCTCCGAGCAGTGCGAATGGTAAAGAGAACTTCTCCATGGCAAGTAGTCAATAATGACCATGTCAAGTAGTCATTCAATGATGACCATGTCATCATTAATGCCATCAGCGTCTATGGAGGCCACAAGTGAGTGGGCAGGTGATGACAGTAAGAAAAATATGCACAATAGAAGCATTTCAGAACCTGACTTTGGTAGAAGCCCAAAACAGGTGCATGATTATCCTACTTTATCAGATGTAGCGAGTATTTGTCATATTCTTTACAAATCAAACTGACAATATTGTCTGGGATCGCCTTGGTGCATCTTTATCATTTGAGATCTTTAGAGTTTATCGTATAAGGACTCTATGATTGTGTCCGACCCATGGACCTTAGTTTCTGTAGACATGGGAATATCATTATTTTTCACTCTTTAGCTTAATGTGTCATACGAATTAATGCAGTTTTCTATAACAAATTGTATTATTTGAAATGTTGTTGCCTTACAAGTATTTGGTTAACCTATTAAACAATTTTTCCATACAGTGATAATAATATGATACGTGTTGATCTATTTGAGTATCACATTAGAGAAGAACTCAATTAAATTACATCACGAACAATGGTTGTGTTGAATCCCCTTAAGGTACATGGAGTTGACTCTTTTGCGATAATTTGTCATCATTTTTTTATATTTATAGTTAACAACTCGGCCTATTTTCCAGGTTGTAATAACAAACCTTGATAGTTCTTCGCCAATGAATCTTGATGCAAAGATGTGGCCTGATGCTCCAGCTGATGACGCATCTTCTTTCTATAAGGTAAATACCATGTTTAAAATTTGAAGTTTATTTTTTACAAAAAGTTGGTGAACTTGAAAAAGTTTACTGAAACAGAAGCTGCTTTTCACAAGTGTAATGCCTCTGCAGTATGCATATCACCTACAGTAATGCTTTTCAGTATGCTTTTTATAAAAAAATGGCCTTTGCGGTATGCATATCACCTACAGTAATGCTTTTCATGGCATGTAGTTAACATATATAAATTGTTATCAAATTGTTAGAAAAGTAGGAGGAATACTGGAATACACATACAACAAAGATAAATGTTTATGGAATACATGGATACATTATCTTGTGTGAACTTATTTTTTTATATAATAATGCTAATGTTTTTTTCTTCTCTATTTTGTTTAGGTCGGCGTGTAAATTTTTTATGGTTGTGGATATAAGCTAGAAGGAAAGATTCGATCGAGCTGCATTTTGGCCTACAGACATTTTGTATGGAAATGGAATGGTTTAGTTGAATTTTGGACTAATGTTAGGTTACAAACATTTTTTACATCTTGGATTCTCTTTACATGAAATATTTATTTTGGACTATTATTTCGAACACTTTAGTCATACAATAACTTTTTGTAAATCTTGAATGTCTTAATGAAAAATGTATGAATTTATTTGTTTTGGCAAATCTTTTTTCTATATCTTGATTGATCGAAATGAAAGTTACGATTGAAATTGTTGAAATCAAAATTGTGATTCAGCATGAATTTTTATAATGCACAGGTTAATTGTATGTGATATAAAACAGGTTATTCAGATATGAAATTGTGTAGCAGATTTATAGCACTCAAAACGCTATAAAAAATCGACAGCGTTCAGAATTGCTATAATAAATCAACAACATTAAAGAACGCTATGCACCATCTACAACATTCATGAACGCTATTATTCATCAACAGCATTCAAGAACGATATAGATCATCCACAACGTTCATGAACGCTATAATCAATCTACAGCATTCACGAATGCTATAAACCATCCACAGCATTCATGAACGCTATAATCCATCTACAGCATTCAAGAACGCTATAATGTTATAGCGTTCACTTACTATAGCGGAGGCAATTATAGCAGACAAAATATGCTATAGGAGGCTTTCTATAGCATTCGGCGCATGCTATTGTAGTCCATATTTGTTGTAGTGCCATTATTTGATGGAACAAACTATAGTTATTGGAAGACACGGATGAGCTTCTACCTGAAGTCTCTAGATTTTGACTTATGGTAAATTGTTGTCAATGGCTACAAAAAGCCTGTTTTTCTTGATTTTTTGGTTGACATTTTGGATACATGATATTTTTAGTATCTAGATCTTGATAAACCATTCTTTGGGTATTTACTTCTTTTATATTTAGAGATTTTGGATTTCGATGTTGTTCGATGATACTGCATATATTCTTTTGAATCTAAGTTCTTAAGAGTAGAGATCATTTTGGGAAGCCGAAAGGGTCCTTCTGTCATACTGGTGTAAATAGCCTGAAACGACACGGTGTACTAGTCTTCGGACTACCGCTAACTGGGAACCGGCCCCTACAGCTAACCCGAAGTGATCAATACTTTATAGACTTAAGATTTATTAAGGTCTACTTGCAACTATCGTCTAGTACTGGATCCAAGGTGCTGAACCCAGTCCCCTAGGTTCCAGAATACATCAACGTATCTAGGTCTTATATTTTGATTTACAAATATTTTATATTTTATTGTTATCCAATGATTTTGTAGCACATGTGAATAAATGTAATTGATACATCTTATACCGTATGCTATATTTTTCTAAGATTTTTTTAAGTCCATAGAATATAATTTATTTTATATTGCACTAATTCTTCTTAAATTCTCGGTTATTAAAGAAGATATTTGTTTTGGGTACAAGCCTACAAAGGGTCTGTTTGTCACCACGGCTACGGCTAAAGCGAAGCGGTACTTAAGTATTCTCCGGTGAACCTACGTTAGCTGGGACAGTACCCCTACAGCTAACCTCAAAATTGATCAATACTTTATAAACTAAAGATTTATTGACATCTAGTTGCAATTGTTATCTGATGGATTTTGAATTTAGATTTGATGGATAATATTATTTAATAATTCAATTTTACAAAAGGTAACATATATTGATCTTCATAGGTTAATGTTTGTCATCTTTTGATATAATATTTTTTTCGGTCACATTATTCGATATTCAGACTTGATGATATTTTAAGCTTTATATTATTATCTTCTTATTCAAGTTACTTACTGTCTACAACAGTAACTCTTTGCAGGAGAGATGTCATGCATATTCAATGTCTCTCTCTCAAAGCGTTTCTTTTCTTTAACCCTACGGTTGTCAGGAGGACACCGTGCTAAGGCTTAAAAAGGGAAGAAATGAACTTTGATAAGAAAACCTAATATTTTTGAATTAGTTTCCTACTTCTGAAAATATGTCTCTAAATTTTTTTTTCTGTCAATACTATTTATTTTTGGAAATAGACATATAAAGGTAGAGTAGTTAATTGTTTCAAGTCAATTATCCCCTTGACATGTCATATATTTTTCTTTGGACATATATCTAGTTATGTTTATTTGTTAAAATGGATTTATTTATGATTTATGTATTCTTTTATTAAAATTATTTTTGTGATTCGAATCGCCAGCTTTCAGTCTAAGGACTAAATGGACGCATTCGAACATTTATTAAGACAGTTTTTCGTAATAAATTCCACATTTTTGAAAAGTCTTTTTGATTTCTTTTTTATTTATTGAATCTGTCTCGTACTCAAATGTTATTATTAAAGACTGTTTTCAAAATCTTTTAATGTCTTAAAATATTTCTTTTATATATATATTGGAGATATATTTTGTTTGTTCATCTTTAAGCATTTATTCATTAGACATTTCTCTTATTTGCCCATAAATGATATTTGTTTTTGGAACTTTATATGCATTTGATCAAAGGAAAGAAAGATCCATATCTTGGAAACTCCTTAGATTTTGTTATTATTTATTTTATCTATTTTTGCATATAAATTACTTCAGAACTAGACACGCATATTTTAAGGGGGAGCAAATTAATTGTTTCAATTCTTTTATGCCCTTAATATGTGGTATAGCTAGTTCATCATGGGCATATATTCTTTTACCTAACACATCTTGTTGAGTTGTTCATGGTATTTGGATTTGTATTGGATGAGAGAATATATGATTATTATTATTTATTTATTTTTAATTCCCTTATTTTTTTAGTTTCTAAAATTTATCTTGCCAAATATATTTAACCATCCTTATTAATTATTCCTTGAGTTTAAATTAATTTTGGCATTTCTTATTGAGATTTTATCTCAAAGTTCATGATTATCTATATTTAGACTGATCATACTTTGCGGGGGAGCATTCAAGTCGACTGGATTTCTCCTTCTAAAGTATTTTGTCTTCATTACCTTCATGTTTATCTAATGGATATACATATATCATGCTAAGGTAATTGAATTCAAATACATGAACTTTGGTATAGATTTTGAATAGAATCTAGTATATTTATTTTGATTTATTTTTCAATGATTATACTTTTTATGGAATTGATTCACTAATTTGTATGGGTTGTGATCATTGTTAAAAGTCTCATTATATTCTTGAATTTTTTTTGGTATTACTAGATCTGTGAATTTTTTATGAATTATTTATAACCAATGATTGATTTTCTACTATATTGATATCTTTTTTTATTAAAATCCTTTATTGGTCAATTTCAAAACTACAGTTTTATTTATTCATCATATTGTGTTTTGAAATTATTTTTGGATTTCTAGTTGGTAACTATTTATTGATTGATTTTTTAACCAACTATTCTGTGTTGACAAGTTTTTATTCTTTAGTTATGCAATTTTCTAAAACTTGTCGTTACACTGTTCTCATAATCCTTGATCATGATTATTTTTGCTTTTCTCCTTTACTTATGCATGAGTTCATTTTATCTCTAATTACAGGGGAGCTTATTTTTGATCATGTCAAAGGGGAGAAATAAGTTTAAATTAGCACACAATATTCTAGTATAATAAGTTTATGTTAACACACAATATTCTAGTATTATGTGTTTATTAGTGATACATGCATCTATTGTATATATATTAAACTTAAAGGATTTGCCATAATAAAAAAGGGAGAGATTGTTAGCCCAATGATTATATCATGTTTTTGAATATGGCTAATCAATTAAGTTTACCATAATGACATTACTAATATTCATGTAATCACTTTCATGTTGCTACTTAAACTTATTTGCTAATTAAACTTAGCATTGCCCTAAATGTTCTCTATATCAATATTGTTATGCTTGTATCATATTGGTTTGTTTGTCTAACATGTACTTGTAGACATGCAATAAGCATGATCAAGTTTTGTCAAACCAGGACATATGCAATGGAGATTATTGATGGACCAAATAGGCTATCCAAGAAACATTTTCAAAATACGATGTAAACTGCATTGTACTGGCAAATACGCTATCCAAGAAACGTTTTCAAAATACCCTTTTATTTTGAAAATAAGCCCACTTAAAAAAGCCCAAACTACTTTCTAACTGCTTGATCTTTTCAAAAAGTCCAAAACCAATTTGTAAAAATCCTGACAGAACTCAAACAGAACTCAGTCAGAGTTCGGTTTGTGAACGTTGGATTTTGAACTTGGTCTTCCTGAAGTTACGGATCTTAACGAGATTTTCTCAAAGAGTTATGCCTGAATTCTGTCAGAATTCTACCTTTGGAAAAACTATAAATAGAGAAGGATTTCGATCATTTCAATCACTACCAAAATACAGCAATTTGGCGATGGACATTTAGCAACGGATTTTGTTCGTCGCTATTAGCGACGGACTACCGACAAAGTTCTGACTGATTGTCGTCGAAAAGCTGATAAATTATTTTTATTTTAAGGGCGAGTAAAGGTCGCCAATCCGTCATTAAGTCATCGGACATATAGCGACGGATAAAGAATCCGTCGCTATGCCGTCGCTTAGTTGTCAAAAGTTGGTGAAAAATGTTAAAAAACTTGGCGCAAAATTTAATGACCACATAGCGACGGAAATTCCGTCGGCCAGCTAGGGTGGTATAGCGACGGAGTATATCCGTTGATAGTCCGTCGCTAAATATCCAGTCCTAACTTAAATTTAACCGACAGAGGGGAAACTTTTCATTCCCCCCAAATTCTCTCTCTCTCTCTCTCTCCGGCCGCAAAGACTCTCTCTCTCTCTCCAGGTATTCTTTTCTCTTTCTCTCTATTTCTCTCTCCCTCTCTCTCTCTCTCTCTTACTCTCGGTGGTCGGGACAGCGTGGGCCGGTGGTGGTGGAGGTGGGGGTGGGGGTGTGGGTCGCGGTGGTGGGGGTGGGGTTCGCTGGAGGGGGGTTCGGGTCGGGGAGGCAGGGGCCGGTGGGCGTCGCTGGGGGGTTTTGGGTTGGAATCGGCCGCACGTGCGTCGATATCAGCAGTTGCAGTCAGCAGCAACAGTCTGCACACCCAATTTCGTGCCGATGGTTCTCCCACCTCATTCGTTCGTTTCACGAACAAATTTCTCTAGTATATACCCAAACTAACCCCCTTCAACTCTCTTTAAGTAGATGGTCTTAATTCACGATATTTGCGACAAAAAATGAGTCCCAAATCGAGAAAAAAAAAAACTCAAATTCTTGGAATTGGAAACTGTTCCGAAATCCCAAGTTGTCGGTCGATTTGCGACCAGTATATCACAGAACTTGAAAAACTGTTTGAACAGCCTTATAGACAACATAACCTAGATTTATACCCTACTTTTAGTTTATTTTCTAGCTGATTAAATTCTGTTTAAAACTAATTTGAAAATCAGGAAAAAATTGAGAAAATTATTTTCGAAAACTAGAAAATCCTCTGATACGACGTGCGTTCCGCCAATCCGGGCGACGTGGTCGTGAACCGAAAGCATCAAAAGGTACGTAATGGCTTCGTGGACATGTGGGCTTTGACGAAATTCAAATTGGTTGCGTGTGCGCGACGAATTTGTTGCGTATCCGTCGAAATTCACCGTATCGACCACTTTGCACAAACTCTAATTACTTTGTACATGTTTGTCAGATCGAGACGAAATTTGTGCCAACAAGACCGTATCATTTTTCTGGCCCTATATGCCAAGTTTGGTCCGATTCTGAGACAGTTGATCGGATTGCCGTTTTACGGGCCTCACGATCCGACTCGACGGGCGATTTTGTGCACGGCCCACCGGAATCCAACTTTGGACATACGGTTGGGTTCGTATTAGAAAACCGGATCCATTAACATATAGTTTGACGACTTTAGAGACCATAGACTCTGGCACGCTTTTTGGTAAAAAAGCGGGTCCAACGGCGGACACCGTTTTGACCCAAAATTATCATTTTGCTCATGTGTCCAGAATTGGACTTAAGGACAGACAATTCTAGCTAATTTGACTATTCTAAAAACGTTGGTATTATTTATTTCAGCATCCGGAGACTTCTGCATGTGTTGACTGATTGTGGCTCATTGAGTGGTATAGTATTATCGGTTTTACCAGCACAGGACCTCAGGCGAGTACATCTCTGATAGTTTTTATATTTGATTATCTCTATAATTCTTGTACGTTGTAGTGTTTTACATTGATACCCTGTTGATTCTTGACACGATGTTACACGAGATAGTAGTTATGGATTCTTTACATGTTGTTCGTGACCAATCTATTACCGTATTCGTGACCTATTTGGATCCATGAGTACTGGTCGGGCGGGGAAATACTCTAGACATGTAAACAAACCCAAAATTATACTTGCCTAATAGTAGCCTCATATTTCACGTGCGGGTGCCGAATCTTATTCTTGCCTAATAGCAGTCGCATATTTCATGTGCGGGGTACCGGATTTAGCCTTAGCCGTTTACATGTCGAAGTAGTATTTCAACTCACTAGATAGGTACAGTGTCTGGTTCTACAGTATACCATTACTAGTTACAGGTCTACCCTATTTTAGTACTTATTTGTCTTGTTCACCATGCTCAGTTTTTGTCATGATTCTATACTTGTCTTTTCGTCGTGTATTTATTATTATTTACAGATTTATAGATTTTGTCATTTGTTGGATCTATTATGAGATTGTACTCGTTCCATTCCTGACTGAAAACTAACATTTTTTAGGTTAGCTGTGGCTTCATTTAGCATTAGAAGATACGGGTGTATTTGCAGGCCAAACCTAGAGATTAGGTAGCTATGTTGTAGTCATTTCAAATATGTAAGAAAATTATATTTTCTTTGAATATAATTATTGTAAATGTTGTAATCTATTAGAATTGTGAATGAGCAACAAAGTTTATTTTTGAGCATTTATTTATTGCGGGCTTGACAGCGTTCTACCGCAGACTCTGCGGCGTAGGTTGGCTTGGACACGTCTCGTATCCGAAAAGCGGGTGCGGATCGTGACAAGTTTTTGTGGTGGCCCATGCAGGTCAGTTTTTGCAAATATGTGAACTCGTGATGGTACTTAAGTTAGTCGTACCGTTACGAGCCTGCGACTAGGAAATGCTCATTCACAACTAGAATTAAATCAATTTTAAGAGAATGGTTAGGACTAGGAGTCCCTAATTTAAATTGACATTTGGGTAGTTAAGGTTGCTACATAGGTCTCACTAGATGACTTTCATAGAAGGATACACTATCGCATTTTGATTCGACAGTGTTTTCAGGATAGTAGATTCGTAACGTCTTCCCGAAAGTTTGAAAAATATTCTTTTATTTATTTTTTTGAATTAAAATGTGATTTAGAATTTTTATAAATATTCAGTATACAAGGCCTTAGTCACGGTTAAGTTTCGGAGTGCAAGATGACCAAGAATTTTGGCACTGAGAGTGTGGTCGAGTGCCTTGACTAGTGTTCTAACCATGGTAAAGGAGGCCGAGTTATAGGTGTGCACTAACTAGGAAACCAGGCCAAATCGTGACATAACCCTAGGAATAATTTAATTACTTATTATTAAGATTATTGGATTTTAGAAGACCTGGTTGCTCCAAACTAGCCCGAATCTAACCCAAGTCCTGGTGGTCATGTAGTGCGACCAACGTCGTCCATGTAGATATATAGATGTGTATATATAATTTTGGCAGTCCATTTCTAGTATTGGAAGTAATTTCTATAAATTATATATTGAATATAATATATGTAATATTGCTATTTAAATTTGTATGTTCTTGGAAATAGGATAACCTCCTCTTAGAATGATAATTTGGGATTTTTGAGATTTACTTAGGCTATATATATATATATATATATATATATATATATATATATATATATATATATATATATATATATATATATATACACTTGTGAATGAATATATTCATAATAGGCGGACATAGTGCTCTATACACATTTTTCCTCGATCTTGAATATTAGAGAATATAAATTCAAGTTTATATTTGTTTTGCCTTAGGTCATTTTCTCCCTAATCATGATCATTTGTACAAATTTATCTTACGTATTTTCTAAATACTGTCATATCATAAGTTCGTATCACTTATATTCTTTCCTTGGACCAAAGGGATTATTTTTTTAAATAACTTCTCCCTCAATTGTCTATTAATCTCGAATTAAATTTTTGGATTCAAAAGTTTTCCTCTCAACATTGAATATTGAATATCCGTAAAATAAGGGTTATAAGATTTTTACTTATCTTGCCTTCGACCATGTCCTTCATAATCAATCGTTTAAATTTTCAAAAACTGATACCTCCCCTTCAAGGATGGATACGTACACTTTCCTATAATGATCAATTTGTTCAATTTTTTAGCTTTCTCCATTATGGTCAATTCGTTTCAGGATTTTTTTGAACCTCCGTTGAGATTTTAAGGATGTGGTTGAAGGGATGATCGGTGACTTATGATGGCAGACAGCCGTGCACTGTCGTCACTTATTTGACTTATGGAGACTGTGGGTTCACTGCAGCCAGCAGCGCACTGGCGAGGCATGATCCCTAAGTTGAAGTAATCTCGAGTAAGTATAAGTTATCGAATGTTTTCGAAGCTATATCTTGGTCGTCCTATCTTCGTCTTTAAGATGTTATGTCCAGATTGGATAGAGTTGATAGGGTATTCGTTACCGTATCCTTGCTTGAGTCGTGGAATCAAGAGTTTATTGCAGCTAGCTGTACACTGGCAAGGCATAAATTCTCGGTAAAATGAATTCGATTATGTTTACGAGTTTCGAATACCATAAAGACTACGTCTTATTGGCATATAACTATTAAGTTTTCAAATCGATTTGTGCTTATTCCTAGTCACAACCTTCTCAATAAATCGGTAATTCTCTCTTCCTTTCTTATCCTTCTATTTTTCATATTGTCATATTTTAATATAATTTCGACTAGATTCCTAAACTTATCTAGATTTTGATTCTAAACTCATGCCTAAATAATCGTGGATAAATATTTTAAGCATATCGAAACGATTTTGGAATTGATCATCCTTGAACAATTTTGACCCTGACTAGACTCCTTTTATTATATTTCGATCGAGTCAATTTGTATCCTTTACTAGGTTTGATTCTATGATCATGCCTACACAATCGATCGTGTTAGAACGATTTCGATTTGGATCATCCTTAAATACCTTTTGATCATGACCAAACTATTCGATTATATTTCGATCATACCAATTCGTCTGTCATCCTATAATTCAATTCCATGATTGTGCCTAAATAATTTTGTTCAACTAGTTGTTCGTACCAAGATGATTTCAGTTTTGATCGATCTTAAACCATTTTATCGAGACTAAATCATAGCTAAGGTTATACTCTCATTCCAACTACGATCATGACTATTTTGATCATGATCATGCTCGTACCGACTTCCTATTTTCACCCTATTTGGATGACTTGCATGATTAGCCTTGATCGTGGCTGCATCTTAAATGCGACTAAAATCATGTTTAGATTTCATTGAGAACTTTGGTCATTCCTTAAAAGGTTGGTAATGACTCAACCATGCTGACCATAGATTGGTCATGCCCAACCATCTCACCCTTGATCGTTCTTAAAAATATTTGCTTGTCAACTAGACCATTTGACCGAATACTGGTCGTACCAAACCACACTCTCCTTTTGTTTAGTATCCTTGTCATTTTTCGTGTGACTAATTAGATCATGAATCATATCACTTCCTTGATTATACCATTCGTCGTTTTATTCATATCAATTAAAATTTTGGTTCATTGATTATTCTTCATAATCGTGCCTAATCGTGCTCTTTAAAATTTTAGAGACAAAATATTTTTAAGGTGGATAAAATTGTAAACCCACATCCCTACTTTCAAAAGTTTTATTTTGTTTCATTTTAATAAATTTTGGTTAGAAAATAGATTTTATTTATAGCCACTATAGAATATATTTGGATGACAACAGAATTTTTGTCAAACCATTTTTTATTTAGAATTTATAAAATATCGTTTAAATTATTGCTAGTATTAATTATCAATTAAATTCATTTTGTTATATTATAGTTAGTTTGATTCAGTCTTGGACTAACAAAGATATGTATTGTTTAAATAATATATACCACATTTTTCAAGTCATTCGATAAACATATTATTCATTTAAATTATTATTGTATTATATTTAGATTCGATCAAATGCATTTTTATATTTTAATAAAATCTTGAATTATTTTTAAAATTAATATGGAATGATTTTGATTTGTTAAATCCAATATTTATTTAAATCTGAGAAAGATTTGATCATCCTAGTCCTCAAATTCGTGGAAGAATCATTCTAAGGTGGGTAGGTCGCAAACCCACTTTCCGTTTTCTTACATTCACCATTTAGTTTATTTTTGTTTAAATTATTTTTCCAAATCTGAAAATAATTTTTATTTTTATTTTAGATATTTTGGGAGAAAAAAAAGTGAGGAGAGATTTGCAAAATTTTAGAAGAGATTTTATTCCAGGATTATTTGAATTACTATTTTATCAAGAGTTATATTAAAATCAAATTACTACTATATTATTTTAGAAGATATTGCATTTGTGGAAAATATACAGCTATAAGTATCTGAATTATTCTTAACAATATTTTGGCAATTAATTTTATTACAAGGATTATTTAAAGTAATAGGCATTATTTTAGACAATATTTTATGAATGATTTGGGGCATGAATGGGTCAAATCCCTAGATTCCCTTTTCAAGAGTTTCGAAAAAAAAATTATTCAAATATTTTAATTGTCGGGATTGAAGGAATATTTTGTCGATACTTTGTCCGTGATTATTTTTTCTTATCAAACTTGTTTCAAAAGTTCAATTTGAGAGCATTTTAGGGATTTTAGTGGTTCAAACATTTTCTCCTATTTTATTTATTTATTCGATCAAATTTTTTTATCATAAATTTCCACTACCTTTCACCAATTTACCAAGTCGGCCTATCCTAGTAGTTCTTAAATTCGAGGACGAATTTATTTTTAAGGTGGGTAGATTTGTAGCTCCCCTTTTCGAAAATTTTGAAATATTTTATTATTTATTTATTTGAATGGTGATTTTTAGATTTTTTTATAAATAATTAATTAGTTAATTATTACAGTAGATGACTTTAGCCATGGTTGAGTTTTGGAGTACAAGACGACTAGAAATCATTGCATGGATAGTACAGCGGCCTGCCTTGACTAGTGTATTAGCCATAGTAGGGATGACCGAGCCATAGTGATGTCCTAACTAGAAAAACCAGGCCAAGTTGCGAGTTAATCTCTATAAATAATTTAATTAGTTATTTATTAATGTTACGACTTTCAGGAAACCCGATACTGCCAAACTTGCCCGGACCTGACCCAAACCAAGCCAAGTCAATGTAGTCGGGTTTTGGTGACCAAAGACGTCAGAGTAGACATATATTGTGTTGGTACTTTACCTTAGTAATTTTGGAGACAATTCTAGGAACAGTTGTTATATATATATAAACATATTATATGTGCTTGTATTGGAAATAATATTTTATTGATAATATAGTAAATAATTTTCCTTAACAAATAAGTTGGACTTTATGGAAATTATCTAGGTTATATATATATATATATATATATATATATATATATATAATATATATATATATATATATATATATATATATATATATATATATATATATATATATATATATTTATATATATATATTTTTATATATATATATATATATATATATATATATATATATATATATATATATATTTGCTTGTATTATATATATATATATATATATATATATATATATATATATATATGTATATATATATATATATATATATATATATATATATATATATATAATGACACACACACATATATATATATATATATATATATATATATATATACGTAAGGGAACCCAGGCCCGAGATCCCCACAGCCAGCCGAGAGAAGGATTTACATATATATATATATATGTAAATCAAGAGAAAGCCGAGAGAGAACTCAGCGAAAAACCCGAACCCTAACTCCTCTCCTGCCTCGCCAACTCCTGGGTGGCGGCCCTGCCTCCCTGGCGACCCACCCAGCGGCCGCACACTGCCGCACCAGCGCTGAAATCGGCCGCGCACGCGTCGATATCAGCAGTTGCAGTCAGCAGCAACAGTCTACACACCCAACTTCGTGTCGATGGTTCTCCCACCTCGTTCGTTCGTTTCACGAATGGATTTCTCTGGTATATACCCAAACTAACCCCCTTCAACTCTTTTTAAGTAGATGGTCTTAATTCACGATATTCGTGACGAAAAATGAGTCCCAAATCAAAAACAAAAAACTCGAATTCTTGGAATTGGAAACTGTTCCGAAACCCCAAGTTGTCGGTCGATTTGCGACCAGTATATCACGGAACTTGGAAAATTGTTTGAACAGCCTTATAGACAACATAACCTAGATTCATACCCTACTTCTAGTTTATTTTCTAGCTGATTAAATTCTATTTAAAACCAATTTGAAAATCAGGAAAAAATTGAGAAAATTGTTTTCGAAAACTAGAAAATCCTCCGATACGACGTGCGTTCCGCCAATTCGGGCGACGTGGTCGCGAACCGAAAGAATCGAAAGGTGCGTAATGGCTTCATGGACATATGGGCTTTGACGAAATTCAAATTGGTTGCGTGTGCGCGACGAATTTGATGCGTATCCGTCAAAATTTACCGTATCGACCACTTTGCACAAATTCCAATTACTTTGTGCACGTTCGTTAGATCGAGACGAAACTTGTGCCAACAGGACCGTATCGTTTTTCTGGTCCTGTATGCCAATTTGGTCCGATTCTGAGACAGTTGATCGGATCGTCGTTTTGTCGGCCCCACGATCCGACTCGACGGGCAATTTTGTGCACGGCCCACCGGAATCCAACTTTGGACATACGGTTGGCTTCGTATCAGAAAACCAGACCTGTTAACATATAGTTTGACAACTTTAGAAACCATAGACTCTGGCACGCTTTTCGATGCAAAGCGGGTCCAACGACGGATACCGTTTTGATCCAAATTTACCGTTTTGCCCCTGTGTCCAGAATTAGACTTAAGGACAGGCAATTCTAGCAAATTTGACTATTCTAAAAACGTTGGTAATGTTTATTTTAGCATCCGAAGACTTCTGCATATGTTGACTGATTGTGGCTCATTGAGTGGTATAGTATTATCGGTTTCACCAGCACAGGACCTCAGGCGAGTACATCTCTGATAGTTTTTATATTTGATTATCTCTATGATTCTTGTATGTAGTAGTATTTTACATTAATACTATGTTGATTCTTGACACGATGTTATACGATATAGTAGTTATGGATTCTTTACATGTTGTTCGTGACCAATCTATTACCGTATTCGTGACCTGTTTGGATCCATGAGTACAGGTCGGGCGGAGAAATACTCTAGACATATAAACAAACCCAAAATTATACTTGCATAATAGCAGCCTCACACTTCACGTGCGGGTGCCGGATCTTATTCTTGCCTAATAGCAGTCGCACATTTCATGTACGGGATGCCGGATTTAGCCTTAGCCGTTTATATGTCGAAGTAGTATTTCAACTCACTAGATAGGCACAGTATCTGGTTCTACAGTATATATTGCTAGTTACAGGTCTACCCTGTTTTAGTACTCACTTGCCTTGTTCACCATGCTCAGTTTCCGTCATGATTCTATACTTGTCTTTTTGTCGTATATTTTATTATTATTTACATATTTATAGATTTTGTCATTTATTGAATCTATTGTGAGATTGTACTCGTTCCATTCTTGACTGGAAACCAATATTTTTTAGGTTAGTTGTGGCTTCATTTAGCATTGGAAGATACGGGTGTATTTGCAGGCCAAACCTAGATATTAGGTAGCTATGTTGTAGTCATTTCAAATATGTAAGAACATTGTATTTTTTTGAATATAATTCTTGTAAATATTATAATCTATTAGAACTGTGAATGAGCAACAAAGTTTATTTTTGAGCATTTATTTATTGCGGACTTGACAGCGTTCTACCGTCGACTCTGCGACGTAGGCTGGCTTGGACACGTCTCGTATCCGAAGAGCGGGTATGGGCCGTGAAAGGGTTTCGAGTCGGGGCGGCAGGTTTCGGGTCGTCGGTGGGGATGGCGGTCGGCGGTGGTGGGGGTGGGGGTCGCGGTGGTGGGGATGGAGGTCGACAATGGTGGTGGTGGGGGTTGGGGGCCGGAGCCGGTAGTAACACACACACACACACACACACACACACACACACACACACACACACACACACGCACACGCACACACACACACACACACATACACACACACCCTAAAATCCCTTAGTATATAAATTAGTATATATATAAACTTAGTATCAAGGTTCAAAGTATCGGAATCGGTATCGGACTATTCCTATGAGTATTGGTATCTGCGATATCGGTAGTATCGACGGTTTCGGATCGGACTATCAGATTTTTTGGTATCGGGAAACAAATAATTATCGGTAGTATCGGCGTTATTGGATTCTTTTACACGCTTTTACAACCGCTATTCCGTCACTAATCCATCGCGAGGTGGCGACGAAGAGCGACGAATTAGCGACGGACTTTGCGTATCAGAAACTCTCTGATACGCGTTTACCGACAAGTTGTCGATAAATTAGCGACGGACCCGATACTATCTGATACGCTTTACCGACGGATTATCGACGAACATATCCGTCGGTAATACGATGTATCACTCACTTTCTGATACTTGATTTGACGAAAAAACGTCGACAAGTCGTCGCTAGTTGTACGAATAAGGCTGACGGAAATCCGTCGCTAAATCGTCGTCTGGCGACAACCTAGCAACGGATAGATTTAGCGACGAGCTGTTTGCCGACGAATTTTTTTAGTCAATATCCGTCAGTGATCCGCCACTAAACTGGTTTAGCGACGGATCGACGACAGATATTGCCGTCGCTAAATCAGTAAATTTTGGTAGTGAATACACCTCTCTTCTCTTCTCTCTAAGCATAATATGTTCTTCCAAAGTGTTCTGAGCTATTCATTTTCAAATTGCAAGCCAATTACAATCCTCTAGTCGATTTGCCAGTGCGGTATGTCTAGAAGCTTCAGAGCGATTATAATTAGAGGTTTGATTGAAGATAGACACTTCACAATTGAAGTTGGTCGAGTACTTCGGATCAAAGCTCAAGTTGTAGAAGTTGCAAGAACTTTGGATGAAAACTTGTTGTATTTTCTAATAGTGGATTCAACTGGAAGCTAGAGTTCTTTCGACTGGACTAGTCCTCACAAGAGGAATACCAGTATACATCCTTATGTTTGTGTTTGCTTTTTGATCTCTACTTTTTATTTACTTACTTGTGATATATTTTGTGATCTTTTGATGCTAATATTTTTTTAATTAGCTAATTTCCGCTGCCTACTCTATTCACCCCCTTCTAGAGTAGTGCACTTTACAATTCGTTCCTACAGATGTGAGTTAGAATTGTGAGAAGAAAGAGAGAGAGAAAGAGAAAAATAATACTTATAGGTTTTTTTAGGAGAGACATATTGGTAAATTCCTATACCCTTAATCGGTTTTCGGTTTTCAACCGAACCCGAAACCCGCAACCGAACTCGAAACCGAATACCAAATTAGCGGGTTTTTATAACCGAAATCGACCCGAATTGTTTTAGACCAAAACCGAAATCCTTACTCGGTTCGGTTCAGGTCGATTTTCAGTTCAAAACCGATTAATATTCACCCCTAATTGAATGTGATCTCATATGTAAGCACACAGAGACATATGGATGTCCGAAGGCCATTTGGGGGGGTATTTATTTCTAAGGTGAATCTATACACACCCCAACCCTTACTAAGCACACCCCAAACCAAAAAAAAAAGAAATGTCAATACTACCCCTTCCTCCTCCTCCTCCTCCTCCTCCTCCTCCGACCCCGACCCCTCCTCCAACCCCGGAGGAGGAGGAGGATCGGGAGGAGTAGGATGAGGAGGGGGGGAGTGGGGGGCAAGGTGAGGGTGAGGGTAGGATAAGAATTTTAATTTATTTTTATTTTATTTTTGGTTTTGTGCGTGCTTAGTAAGGGGTGGGTGTGTATAGATTCACCCTTATTTCTACTGTAGAAATTCAATTTATAAAAAACTCATATGTGGGAATGATGTACGATAAAGAGTTTCATGAGGACTACATAGAAATTCTATCAATTAGGATAGATTTTTTTTAGGTACAATGACAAGTAGGATAGAAACTCAATTAATAGAACATTTAATGATATTCTTATAATCAAAAGTGATTGTAAGTGTCACGACCCGTACCCTAGAATAAGGGCACGAGAAGTGGGTACGTCCAGCCTACGCCGCAGTGTCGGCGGTAGAACGCTGTCCTAGGTCTCATGCATCTAACAGTATAAGGCTAAACAGTTTATACTCCCTGAATGGGGGTGACATAGCAGATACAGACTCAATCACATTTAAGGTAGAGCATGATAAGGATAGATAAAACATGAAATCCAAAAGAGGTACAACAGAGAGAAATCTAAGTGTCTAAGATACACAAATCCAGAAATACATCTCAAATCTCAAAACTCAGATACAGTAATCCATAAAGTAAATACAACTCCAGACAAATGAAATAACTATCTAAACAACCTCTAATGTGTCTCCTCTAGGCTAGCAGGCAACCTCCAGGCTATCTGTAAAATTTATCAACAGGTCCAGTCAGGACGGGAATGAGCACATATCTCTAAAACAGTTCATAGCAGGTTAGGAGTATAAATCATGCAATAGAGTAAAATACAGGAAGTGCTGAATAGGAAGTACGAGTAAACAGGAGATATTTTATAACTGAAAGTAATACATGATAGTAGAGACTGTAAGTGGCTACTTGATTTAGAGCACAATGGTTATGTAAACGGCTTGGGGGCACATGAATACAAATTAATAAGGAGGCACATGAATACAGCTACTAGGGATAGTGATCATATAACCAATTCTACTCATCCCGCCCCAATCAATACACAAGGATCCGTTCAAGTTATTTTATAAGCACATGAATACAGTTAAGATACGTGAACTCATGTAATGAGTAGTACATGAGGCACATGATAAGCACATGAAAGCACATGAAGCACATGAAAGCACATGAGAACATGTAAAAACATGAACTAGTACGAGTACAAGGTGTACCTGATGCACATTATAAATTACATGAACATGAAATACCCGATGCACCCGTAGAGGGATAACATCTCAGGAAAGGATCCATATAGTACTAATCCGTGAAGATACGTGTCAGCATCAAGTAGAGTAATCTATAGCAAGAAAATAATCCAGGTAAGTATGAAAAGATCAGAGAATGTACTCGCCTCGATAACCTGAACAGCTGATAAGTATAGGGGTCCAACTGAAGCCAAAGAGTCCTATTTAAAGCAACACAGGTTACAAGGTGTTCAAGTAGTAATAAATAAATCTTCTACAAGCAATCTATATTATCCTAGGTTCTTCTAAGTCAATTAACTCTAGGTCAACTCCGGTCAATAATCTAGTCAAACTAGGTCAAGTGTTGACTTATAGTTGACTTTGGGTCAACTGGTCAACTCTGGTCAACAGGGTAAATTCTAGTCTAATTATTAAAGATATAAAGTGTACTTCGTTATTCGTACGTCGAAACTTACAATACGCAAATCGAGATAAGATGATTAACTGTAAAGTTAATAATCTTATTATAATATTTCACGTGTCCATCTTGTCAATTTTAGCGATATGAGATCACTGGAATTGACTGATCTCAGTTTCGTTGTACTAATCCCGAAATACGAACATTATAAGAATTAATTATTAATAATTTATAAAAAGGTTAAACTCAAAGAAACTATAAAAAAATATTATCGGACGATAAAATAAACATCGCCAACGTGTCCAGAATAGTCAAATTAGCTAGGATAGCCTACCCATCGGTCCAATTTGGACACAAGGGCAAAAAGGTAATTTCGGGTCAAAACGGTGTCCGTGTCGGAGCCGTTTTGCACCGAAATACGTGCAAGAAAATAAGTCTATAAAATATAACAAATTATATCTCTACAAAACCAGAATGACGATACGAACCCAACGGTATCTCCAGAATTGGATTCCGTTGACCCGATCTCAATTTGGTCCGTTGACCAGAACTTGGAATTCCGGTTTGCACGGAAATACGTGTCGGAGCCAAGGTTCTCAAAACTCAGCAAACTACATGTCAACGATTTCAAAATGACGATACGAACTCAACGGTATCTCCAGAATCGGATTCCGATGAGCCGATCTAAAAATGACCCGTTGACCCAGAATGTGGGACCCACTTTGTACCGAAAAACGTACCAGGGCCCACGTTCTCTAAATCTAACAAATTTTATATAAAAATATGCCAGAATGATGCCACGAGTCTACTGGTGGTGTCAGAAATGAAATCTGGAGTCCCGTGTTCAAAAATAGAATTTTACAAGTTGGAAATTACGAATTCGGGCAGCCAACTTTGGCGTCGAATTCAACCAATCAAATAAGCTCACAATGAAACGAAACTGGAGGGGTTGCAAGAGGGTTATACCAGCTTCGCACAGGAATTGGTAGTGCGCCAAACGGAGCTGTGGTGGAGGAGATACAAGCTGACGAAGTTAGTCCCACAAAACTGTCCAAATTTAATACAATTTAAACGGTCAACTTGGTGGCCGATTTTGATGTATCAAACGATAAAATTAACAGACGAAAATTGACAGGGATGAAGTTGGATATACCGAAATTGTGACAGAGCCAAGAAATCGCCGATCCAACGATCGGATTTCCAGAAAAATACGCACGAAGTTGCTGCGATGTAGCGCCAAAATGAACTTGATTTCGCGCGCGTCACGACGGAACGTCGTGCAAAACGCACGAATCACCTCGATGGCGCATCCCGGAGGACGGTGGCCGTCAGAGGAGGACTCGCCAGAGTGGGGCGTACCTACGACGAGCCACGGCGGCCCACGCGACGGCACGGCGGCGCGGCGGCACGGCGGTGCGGCGGCACGGCGGCGCACGACGGCAGCCCGCACGCGCGCGTGCGCGCCTGTACGCAGCCGATGGTGCTGCTGTGTTGGTCGGGCTCGCACGGGGCTGCGCACGGCCAGGCTCGGTCGGCGAGGGTGCGGCTAGCGCGACGAACATGGTGGAGACTGAGGGAAGAGGTGGTGGCGCTGGAGTCGAATGGATGGACGGATGGACGTGGTGGTGGCGGTTAACCATGGTGATGGTGGATGAGGAAGAAGGAGGAGATGGAGGAGGAGATGTCGACGGCGAGCTGGCCGATGAGGGGGGTGGCCGATGGTCGGGCCAGGGAGGAGAGGTCGGGCCATGGCTGCTGTGTGTGTGGTCGGGTGCATGGTTTTGTTGCTGTTGTTGTAGTTGGTGTTGTTGTTGTGAGAAATAAAGAATAGTGAGAGAGAGAGAAAGAGATGTTGTAATAAATTAAGGAGGGAGAGAGAAGGATTCTCTTCACATGAATTTTAGGGCCGGCCTAGGGGTTGGCTGTGAGGAGATGGAGGGAAAAGTGAATGTAGGGAAATGAATGGAGGAGATTAATTGGGAGGGAATATATGGCTAGGGATTGATTAGAGGAAAAATGTCATTCCTATAAGAATTTAAACAAATGGGAATTCCAATAAATATTGAAATAGGTAGATAGGGTATTAATATTATTTTGGACATAAAAAAATGAGGGTGTCCCGATGGAGGGTAACACAAGCTGGACTGGACTCGCTGGAGCCGGATTGGGTCAAAATCGGACATTGTGCAAAAATCGAATTGAAATTAGGTGTTGATGATCATGTGTAAATAAGTAGCACATGGGGATTCCAATAAATGGGACACAAGTGGCAGGCGGGTAGTAGGCTCAATGTGGGCCATGTCCATAATTGGGGCTGACAGGTTTTGGTCGACAGGGGACCCACAAATCAAGTTGGAAAATGAATGTGACGTCGTGGGGTAAAATAAAATCGGGTCACGTGTCAGGAAATTTGTGCGAAGCAAATGGAGCACAAAATGACGTGTCTGAGTGGGACACGAAGGTCAAGGGTGAAGAGCGTCTCGAGTAGATCATCAATGAGAAGTTGGTTTCAAGAAACTGACTGGGCTTGCGCTCCCAATTTAAAAGTCACGATAACGCGCTGAAAATGATCAAGGAAAAAAGTGGGAAAAATAATTAATAATCAAATGGTCTAAATCGACCCAAAGTTCTGCGAAGCAAAAAGAGCACAAGGGAACAAGTCTGAGTAGGACACTATATACCATCATGAAGGTAATCATGTCCACTCCAAATCTCGTAAAAAAGATTTCCATAGTTGAACATCCCTGACACTCCAAATATCAATGGCACGGAAAAGTACACTAATAGATAAATAACAGAATAAATCATTTATTAAAACTAAATCAATCAGAAGAATTAAAAAAATCAACCCAAAATTCAGGGTGCTCACATCCTACCCACCTTATTAAAATTTCGTCCTCGAAATTAAAATGTTCGTACTCCCTCTAGGTCAAACCCCCACAATCAAAGTCCCAGAATTTAAACAAAGCATACCATCAAAAGGGACGTCATACAGGGTCATGGCATATGGGGGTAGTGAAAGTCTCATCTTGGTATACTAGTCGTGCTAATACCAAAACGGTCATAGGGTATCAAAACACACAGGCAATCTAGGGTGCTAAACTAGAAAAGATACAGAATAACAGTCATCAAAACTGTAAGGCAGTCTACCATCCTACATAAAATTGGTACTCATCAAAAAAAAAGTAAAGATAACTACCAACTATCCATAAAGGGTACTATTCGAAGAAATATCAAAATCACAAGTTAAAGAATGAAAGTCAATTGCATGAAAATCCAATCACAAAACATATTAAGAATATTTAGTCTCGATACGATCTAAGTCGATCAAATTAGGAAAATCAAGATTTAGGCAATATGGAGGACAGGTTTTTAACAAAGTCTGAGAACGAGCATACAAGGATGGAGATTCAGGTCACAATCAAATTTAATTTAACTGAGTACAACCCAAGATATAAATATGATAAGAAAGGTGATCGAAGTCGATTTGGTCGTGATTAAGGAAACTAGGATTCAATGATATTGAAAAAACCCTTTTAGAGAAAAACAGGAAAAGATTTCATACGAAGCCAGTTAATCATCTCTCTCTGAAACTATCAGTTTTACCATTTGCTAATCATATTTTCTCACAAACCCCAATATAAAATCAACCTTCATATGACTACCCTCAAAATTTTATAACCTTCAATCATCTAAAATTTTTTTACCATGATTACCATAGACAAAATTTCTAACTTCTAAAATATTTTCCACGAAACATACCCCTCTTGTTTAGGAGTCAACACTTATTCATTTAATCAATCAATTTTTTTTTAAAATTCCTTCACCTCGTTTTAATTTAGATCCGAAACCTCCAATTCCAGTTTATGAAATTCTTGAACTTGTTTAAATCGAGTCTCGTATTTACTAAACTCCAATACCACTATGTCACGCAAAATTTATTCTTATTTATAAATCAACCTTCATATTTTCTTCAACGTTAACCTTCAAATATTATCCTTTTGAATTCTACAATTTTCTCCAATTTTCTCCAATCATCTAAAAATAATTCCTATAACTTAAAATCCTTGTGTTCTCTCTGTCTCTAGTCACACTCTTAAAATATCTAGTTCAACTTCGCAAAATCATTGAATTCAATTAAATTCTCCTTTCTATCTCTAAATTTCTACATAGCTTGTAATAGTTCCCAAGAATCAATAACCAAGATTTTCTAGTCCTCAAAACTAGGTTGACCTCTGATATCGTCATTAGTTTTTTTTTTACATCCATGAATTTCTCGTAACCCAATTTTCTGCGATTGTTTCTAAATTGATAACATTTATCACTTGATTCCATTCTAAACCTTTACCACATCTTCCTCTCAATTTTTTTTTTCATAATTGACATCCAACGTCTTGATTCCTACAAATCATTCTATGATAGCCATTTACGTCATTTCCATACTAGATGATTTACGTCACTTCCTCAACATTTCTCAGGCAAAATGATATGAAGATTCAAGAGTTTTCAAGGTATAGCTGACAGAATTATATACGAGACAGGGAATTGATGTAATCATGACAGTTATATAAGACAAGAATGGTGGAAATAAAATATTGGCAGGAAGAGAATGATAAAAGAATCTGTTCTGCTTATCTGTTTAAAGGAGGAACCCGTTTTGAAATCAGAGCTATAATAACAAATCCAAATAAAGTCTAGCAAAATCATTGATTCATTGTATTAAGAAGAATTTTGTAAGAAGTTACACAAGGGTTTATAAAAACAGCTAAAGCTACTACTAAGTTAAATAATGAGAAACAAAACAAAATAATTTTTTTTTGAAAGACTGAACAAGCAGTGAAAACATGTTCAAAATATTTAAGGTACAATCTGATAATTATATGCGTCTATCCAAAATCATGGTGCTCTAAATCCTCGTCATACTAGTAAGCAAGGCTACGATAATCACAAAGTCCTCGACTTAGGCACATACATCTAGAATCGTGGTATTTAACATTTTTGCGATGCCGCTAGCTTGGCTACGAAAACCTTAAATTCCCACACCCAAGAAATATATCCAAAGCCAGAGTATGTGTCCTCACCATGCTGGCTAATGTGACTATAGAAGACTAGATTCCAAACTTAGATGACCTAGCCCATATAATTTTATCTTGACAAAATTTAAGTTAAATCAACAATGAATACTCAAAAATCAAATTTATCAACGAACATCAAGATTCAAATATGAACAAAAAATCCTTCAAATCATATAAATACAAACTCGGATGCTACAGCTAACATCAAGATTCAAAATTCAACAATCTTCAATCAAATCAGTAAATACAAACTCAAATTCAACAATAATCCATCAAAATCAAATTCGACAACAGAAAATAAAGATAAATCAAATCAAAGAAAAGAGAGTTTTCAAATCGAAGTTAAATAAGATTCTCAAGGGTCGTCCCAGGAATCTCTCAAGGGATCCTAGCTGTGATTGAGTATCTTCAAAAATATATCATATTCCTACTGCAGGCTGTAGTGGTACTCTTGTTCGAATACCACTACACAAACTCGACCTGCATGTGCCATCACTAAAAACGTGTCACGACCCGCACCCTAGAATAAGGGCACGAGAAGTGGGTACGTCCAGCCTACGCCGCAGTGTCGGCGGTAGAACGATGTCCTAGGTCTCATGCATCTAACAGTATAAGGCTAAACAGTTTATACTTCCCGAATGGGGGTGACATAGCAGATACAGACTCAATCACATCTAAGGTAGAACATGATAAGGATAGATAAAACATGAAATCCAAAAGAGGTACAACAGAGAGAAATCTAAGTGTCTTAGATACACAAATCCAGAAATACATCTCAAATCTCAAAACTCAGATACAGTAATCCATAAAGTAAATACAACTCCAGACAAATGAAATAACTATCTAAACAACCTCTAATGTGTCTCCTCTAGGCTAGCAGGCAACCTCCAGGCTATCTGTAAAATTTATCAACAGGTCTAGTCAGGACGGGAACGAGCACATATCTCTAAAACAGTTCATAGCAGGTTAGGAGTATAAATCATGCAATAGAGTAAAATACAGGAAGTGCTGAATAGGAAGTACGAGTAAACATGAGATATTTTATAACTGAAAGTAATACATGATAGTAGAGACTGTAAGTGGCTACGTGATTTAGAGCACAATGGTTATATAAACGGCTTGGGGCACATGAATACAAATAAGGAGGCACATGAATACAGCTACTAGGGATAGTGATCACATAACCAATTCTACTCACCCCGCTCCAATCAATACACAATGATCCATTCAAGTTATGTTATAAGCACATGAATACAGCTAAGATACGTGAACTTATGTAATGAGTAGTACATGAGGCACATGATAAGCACATGAAAGCACATGAAGCACATGAAAGCACATGAGAACATGTAAAAATATGAACTAGTACGAGTACAAGGAGTACCTGATGCACATTATAAAGTACATGAACATGAAATACCCGATGCACCCGTAGAGGGATAACATCTCAGGAAAGGATCCATATAGTACTAATTCATGAAGATACGTGTCAGCATCAAGTAAAGTAATCTATAGCAAGAAAATAATCCAGGTAAGTATGAAAAGATCAGAGAATGTACTCGCCTCGATAACCTGAATAGCTGATAAGTATAGGGGTCCAACTGAAGCCACAGAGTCCTATTTAAAGCAACACAGGTTATAAGGTGTTCAAGTAGTAATAAATAAATCTTCTACAAGCAATCTATATTATCCTAGGTTCTTCTAAGTCAATTAACTCTAGGTCAACTCCGGTCAATAATCTAGTCAAACTAGGTCAAGTGTTGACTTATAGTTGACTTTGGGTCAACTGGTCAACTCTGGTCAAGAGGGTAAATTCTAGTCTAATTATTAAAGATATAAAGTGTACTTCGTTATTCGTACGTTGAAACTTACAACACGCAAATCGAGATAAGATGATTAACTGTAAAGTTAATAATCTTATTATAATGTTTCACGTGTCCATCTTGTCAATTTCAGCGATGTGAGATCACTGGAATTGACTGATCTCAGTTTCGTTGTATTAATCCCGAAATACGAACATTATAAGAATTAATTATTAATAATTTATAAAAAGGTTAAACTCAAAGAAACTATAAACAAACATTATAGGAAGATAAAATAAACATCGCCAACGTGTCCAGAATATTCAAATTAGCTAGGATAGCCTACCCATCGGTCCAATTTGGACACAAGGGCAAAAAGGTAATTTCGGGTCAAAACGGTGTCCGTGTCGGAGCCGTTTTGCACCGAAATACGTGCAAGAAAACAAGTCTATAAAATATAACAAATTATATGTCCACGAAACCAGAATGACGATACGAACCCAACGGTATCTCCAGAATTGGATTCCGTTGACCCGATCTCAATTTGGTCCGCTGACCAGAACTTAAAATTCCGGTTTGCACGGAAATGCGTGCCGGAGCCAAGGTTCTCAAAACTCAGCAAACTACATGTCAACGAGTCCAAAATGACGATACGAACTCAACGGTATCTCCAGAATTGGATTCCGATGAGCCGATCTAAAAATGACCCGTTGACCCAGAATGTGGGACCCACTTTGTACCGAAAAACGTACCAGGGCCCACGTTCTCTAAATCTAATAAATTTTATATGAAAACATGACAGAACGATGCCACGAGTCTACTGGTGGTGTCAGAAATGAAATCTGGAGTCCCGTGTTCAAAAATAGAATTTTACAAGTTGGAAATTACGAATTCAGACGGCCAATTTTGGCGTCGAATTCAACCAATCAAACAAGATCACAATAAAACGAAACTGGAGAGGTAGCAAGAGGGTTATACCAGCTTCGCACAGGAACTGGTAGTGCACCAAACGGAGCTGCGGTGGAGGAGATACAAGCTGACGAAGTTGGCCCCGCAAAACTGTCCAAATTTAATACAATTTAAACGGTCAACTTGGTGGCCAGTTTTGATGTATCAAACGATAAATTAACGGACAAAAATTGACATGGATGAAGGTGGATATACTGAGATTATGACAGAGCAAAGAAATCGCCGATCCAACGGTCGAATTCCCGGGAAAACGCACGCGAAGTTGCTGCAACGGAGCGCCAAAATGAACTTGATTTCGCGCGCGTCACGACGGGACGTCGTGTAAAACGCACGAATTGCCTCGACGGCGCGTCCCGGAGGACGGTGGCCGTCAGGGGAGGACTCGCCAGAGTGGGGCGCACCCAAGACGAGCCACGGCGGCCCACGCGGCGGCACGGCGGCACACGACGGCGGCACGCGCGCGCACGCGCATGCGCGCCTGTACGCAGCCGATGGTGCTGCTGTTGGCCGCTACTGTGTTGGCCGGGCTCGCGCGGGGCTTCGTGCGGCCAGGCTCGACCGACGAGGGCTAGGCTAGCGCGGCGAACATGGTGGAGACTGAGGGAAGAGGTGGTGGCGCCGGAGTCGAATGGATAGACGGATGGGCGTGGTGGTGGCGGTTAACCATGGTGATGGTGGATGAGGAAGAAGGAGGAAATGGAGGAGGAGATGTCGACGGCGAGCTGGCCGATGAGGGGGGTGGCCGATGGCTGGGCCAGGGAGGAGAGGTCGGGCCATGGCTGTTGTGTGTGTGGTCGGGTGCATGGTTTTGTTGTTGTTGTTGTAGTTGGTGTTGTTGTTGTGAGAAATAAAGAATAGTGAGAGAGTGAGAAAGAGATGTAGTAATAAATTAAGGAGAAAGAGAGAAGGATTCTCTTCACATGAATTTTAGGGCCGGCCTAGGGGTTAGCTGTGAGGAGATGGAGGGAAAAGTGAATGTAGGGAAATGAATGGAGGAGATTAATTGGAAGGGAATCTATGGCTAGGGATTGATTAGAGGAAAAATGTCATTCCTATAGGAATTTAAACAAATGGGAATTCTAATAAATATTAAAATAGGTAGATAGGGTATTAATATTATTTTGGACACGAAAAAAATGAGGGTGTCCCGATGGAGGGTAACACAAGCTGGACTGGACTCGCTGGAGCCGGATTGGGTCAAAATCGGACATTGTGCAAAAATCGAATTAAAATTAGGTGTTGATGATCATGAGTAAATAAGTAGCACATGGGGATTCCAATAAATGGGACACAAGTGGCAGGCGGGTAGTAGGCTCAATGTGGGCTATGTCCATAATTGGGGCTGACAGGTTTTGGTCGACAGGGGACCCACAAATCAAGTTGGAAAATGAATGTGATGCCGTGGGATGAAATAAAATCGGGTCACGTGTCAAGAAAGTTGTGCGAAGCAAACGGAGCATAAAATGACGTGTCTGAGTGGGACACGAAGGTCAAGTGTGAAGAGCTTCTCGAGTAGATCATCAATGAGAAGTTGGTTTCAAGAAACTAACTGGTCTTGCACTCCCAATTTAAAAGTCACGGTAACGCGCTGAAAATGATCAAGGAAAAGAGTGGGAAAAATAATTAATAATCAAATGGTCTAAATTGACCCGAAGTTCTGCGAAGCAAAAAGAGCACAAGGGAACAAGTCTGAGTGGGACACTATATACCATCATGAAGGTAATCATGTCCACTCCAAAACTCGTGAAGAAGATTTCCAGAGTTGAACATCCCTGAGACTCCAAATATGAATGACACGAAAAAGTACACTAATAGATAAATAACAGAATAAATCATTTATTAAAACTAAATCAATCAGAAAAATTAAAAAAATCAACCCGAAATTTAGGGTGCTCACAGTAAGAGCTTACAACCATCATGTGATGGTCTTCTATTGGGGGAGGGAGGTAATAGGGGGGACCCGACAATATTTAAAAAAATTAGAAATGGTGCTTGGCTGTGCACAATTAGAAGAGAGATATATTGAGTGAAGAAGAGAGCTGACAAGGGGAAAGGTCGTGAGGGTGATGGGAATGTAGGGGTGGAGAATAAGATTGAGGGTAAGGGGAGAAGAATGAAATGGGAATGGGATGGTGTGAGCGCAGAGAGAGCCAGGGTGGAGGAAGAATTATCATAGATTTTTTTCAACAAAATAATTAAGAAGAAAATATGAGTAGGAGATGCTACACTCTATAAGATTTCTTTAAAAAAGAAATTGGTAATTGATAATAGTGTTTAGCTAGTAAGTAGTTTATCAATAACAAAATTTTAAAAGTATTATTAAGAACAATAGCATTAGTTATGATAATTTTACTTTTGTTGGTAATAATAAACTCGATAATGTTATTAACAAAAATAATAATAATACAAATAACTTAAATATGAGTCATGACAAGATATTCTTATAAATTCAAAATTTTAGGATAAATAGCTAATAGAAATGAATTGGAAGAGAATAAAATAAAATTTAAAAGCTAAGTGAGTTTACACTTCCTATATGCAAAGACGTCGTCATCCATCATTGTTCAAGCATGTATGATAAAAGTAAAATTGTTGAGATTCAAATATTGAAGATTCGATCATTTACCAAACTCAACCATAACTGATAGCAAAGATGTTATGCTCTTCTCAAACAGTTCCACAAACACCAATAGAACATCGGCATATATGAAACGGAACAATACTGACGAGATAAGCTTAAATAGAGGAGTTGAATTACCTTTGCCCACCTAAGTTTCCATGGCATAAGTAAAAAACTGTACAAAAATGATAAAGAGAAATGGAGATAAGGATCCCCTTGAGAAAACCTCTCATACTTGTGAAGAATCCATGTACATGATCCTTAATAAGTACCCAAAAAAAGAGCGCTTGTACACTCCGAGAATATTTCTATCCACCAATTGTCAAATCCCATACAGAATATTACATGGTAGAGGAAGTCTCGATTAACTGAGTTAAGCTTTCCGAAGATCAAGTTTTATGCAAGCTTTCTGACATCTTGCTTTATTGAAGTCTCATACTAACTCATGCACTAATTAACAAACAATTCTCTGCATCAATCACCATTTAATAAATATCATCTGATTTGATAAGATCAGTTCCATCATAATATAATGCATTCATCAACACATATTTGTCTTATAATTTTATAAATAGAATTTACAACAAGAGATCCGCATGAAGTCCCAAGTAACAGGGCATCTTCCATACTTGTGATCAGAGTGATAAGTATGATTCATCTCTCTCAACAACCGACCATTGTAAAGAAAATCAGTGACCATCTCTACCATATCATGCTTAATTTCATCTGAATGCTTCTTCTAAAACATGGGATTAAAACCATCACGTCAAGGGACCTTAATCGTATTAGCTCAATTAACTACTTATCTTACGTCCTTCATCATCACTTGCTTCTATATAACTCAATTTCCTTCGTCCTTAACCACCCGGTTATAAACAATATAGGAAAAATGTGATGCCCCAATCCCGTAGGACTGAAAGTCGCCGGTGGGTAGCGAGCCCCACTAAAAGCTCCTGAATTACCTATACTAGTACGTCAACACATCTATCCATGTTTCTGCTAGGCCGACATGATCTCGGTGCCCTGACGATTCATTTGAGGAACTAAAACTTTGTGCACAAGTTGTCCACAGCCATGCGAATGCGTGAACAACTATTCTAAAACGTAAACATGGCATATTTCTACAAATATGAAATAACTCTATATCAATCTGCATTTAGCATCACCAAACAAATCGAGCCATCACTCGAGTCTAACTTTTCAGTCTAGAGGTTTCCATACTTGCACAGTTCTCATTCCAGGAATAATGTCTTAACGATCCAACGGTCCCAATCTTTTCATGTTTTTATTTCTTTAAACTACAATACTATGCTCCAACATATACATCATTGCAATATTTTATTCTCATAAGTAAGACATAGCCATGGAATATACTTCAAATGATAACATACTAAGAGGCACATAATCTGCATTTATACAAGTTATATAATTTGTGTGATATAATAAAAGCAACTCAACATTCCCAAGTTTATGACAACAATTCCATGTTCTATAGCAACAAGTATTCAGAAATGACATTACTCTCTTTATTTATGTGGGGTTCGTCTTTATTATTGTTAGCATACAACATTACTCATAGCATATGAAACATATAAGCAACATCTGATTCGTTAGGTCTGAATGTAAAGAAGCAAGGGTTTATGAAACAACCCACCTTAAGAAACATCGATCTGCCTCGACCGAGAAAATCTCTGAAGCAAATTCTCTGACTAGACCCAAATGCAAACGACTGATCGAGCCAACAAGCAACTCAATGCACCGGTCCGAATGTTTAGAAACCCAAACCTAGCCCGGACCCGGACCCTGATAGAAAGTGGGTCGAGTCTCACCGGGCTGGGTTCGAGCAGGTTCAAGGTTGGGTCTGGGTTGACCCTTTTTTATTTTTATTTTTTTGGTTTTAGGCTTAGGTAGACCGTTTTAATTAAGAAGAAAGGCTTGGAGTTTAGGTACAAACATTTTATTATCTATTTTTTATTGTAACATTTTAAGGCCATTTGTACAGACATTTATTTGTAAATTATTTATACGCATATATTTGTAAGACATTTATTGTACACATATTTTAAGGCCAAATATTTTAGGTACACATATTTTAAAACTAAACAAATATGACCATCTTTGAATAAGTACCATATATGATAATAATTTTATATTAGCAATCATTAATTTTGTTGCATATATTGGTTTATCCATAAGTACAATTCAATTACTATGGCATGATATTAATACTTTCATGTTTACTATACTAGAGTAAATTTACTATTTGTGTGAATAATCTTAGACTGTGTTTGGTAGGAATGATGGAAAAGTTGAAAGAAGGAAAAACAAAAAAAGATACACTTTCCATATGGAAAGGAAAGACTATTTTCTTTATTTTTGTTTGATAGGATGGAAGAAAAATGGAAGTGATACACTTTTCTTTGTTTGGCATTGAAAGAAAAGTGGAAGAAAAATAATAATAAAAATATAGACTTCACCAATTATATCCCCAATTAAAAATATTTATTACCATTTGACTTTATTGAACTATTTTAAAATAATATAATTCTTATATGGTATAAATGTAAATTAAGATGAGCATCTACTTTTCCTTCCATTTTTTCTCTCACATTTGCACGGATCGATTTTGTCACATCCCTATTTTAAAAAATAGGTATATGATCGTATTTTTATTTGAGTGATTTAAAAATTTGTAATTGTTTAAATTTTATTTAATTTCTTGATCTTGATTGTCCTTGGTTGTTGGGGCCTAGTTCTTGATTTATGGAGAATATTTTATTATTGTTGGAGTAAATTTTATTTTCATAATTATGAGTATAGTTCCTTTAATATTATTATTGCTTCTATTATTATTATTATTATTATTATTATTATTATTATATAACCCTAAGCCCTCTCTCTTTCTCCTTCTCCCCACTCATAGCCGCCCTCCTCTCATCCGCTCATATCTCTCCCTGCTCACTCGTCTCTCTCCCAGCCACTCTCTCTCTCATCCTCTTCTCTCTCCCTCTCCCGAGCTCTCTTTCTCTTCTTCCAGCCTCTCCCCGAATTCCCTCTCCCTTTTGCCCCCGCGTTCGGTCTGGCCAGCTCCACCGCGGCCACCACCATCACCACCAACGCCATCGTCTCCACCACTACGTCCAGTACCACCCTCACCACCATCATCGTTGCCACCCCTGGCCTCCACCGCGACTGCCACCACCAGCACCACTTCTACCGTCGCCAATATTGCCGTCTTTATCTCCTTTCGCCTCTCATTCTCAACGCAGCGCCACCCCTGCCGGCGCCCTTCCTCTGATGTGGAGACACCTCGACCTAGCCACGCTGCTGGCGAGCTCCTCCGTCTCCCTCTTCTCTTCTTCCCCTGGTGGACAGCTGCTTCGCCTCGAACAGCGGCACTCCTCGAGCCGCGTGCCTCGGTGTGCTTACACCCTCGAACGGTACGCTGCCTCGAACAGTGTAACCTAGATTTGTGTGCCCCCTCGTCCTCCGTGCTTCTCGAGATGCATGTACCTTGATTTGTGTGTTGTCTTATTTTTTGTGCCACCTCGATCTATATGCTGCCTCGGGCAGCGGGTCGCCTCGACCCCCGTGCTATCTCGGTTTGCACACTGTCTCAGTTTTTGTGCCTCGGCCTTTATAGCTACCTCATAACCCGTGCCATATTGATTTGTATGTACGCACCGATTGGCGTGCCATATTGATTTGCGTATCATATTGTATCTTATCTCATCTCGATTTGCGTGTACGCCTCGATTTGTGTGTCACATTGATTCTTGTGCCATCCTGATATTCTTGATCCCTAGATCTACGTGCATGTCTTGATTTACGTACACATTTTTATTTCTCATTTGTCTCGATATTCGTGTCATCTCGATTCTCATGTACCTCTCGATATACGTGCACATCTCGGTTTGTATATCCATTAGGGGTGTCAACGGATGCTTATCGATACAGACAGGACAATATCTGTATTCGAATTTTTTTATAATATCTGAATCCGATCCGATATCCGAACGAATATCTCTTTTGACACTCTGAATTCGTATCCGTCTAGTTTAACGGATATCGGATAATATCTGATCCGATTAGCTAAAAAAATCGAATGCTAGTATCCGAATATCCGAAATCCGAAATATTAAAAATTTAGTTATTATCCGAATATCCGAAAACCAAATTCAATTTCTCTACATATTTGAGTCCTTTCTTCTTATGTTGTAAATTGTAATTAATATATTGTCACGACCTGCACCCTAGAGTTAGGGCACGAGAAGTGGGTACGTCCAGCCTACGCCGCAGTGTCGGCGGTAGAACGCTGTTCTAGGTCTCATGCATCTAACAGTATAAGGCTAAACAGTTTATACTCCCCGAATGGGGGTGACATAGAAGGTACAGACTCAATCACATCTAAGGTAGAGCATGATAAGGATAGATAAAACATGAAATCCAAAAGAGGTACAACGGAGAGAAATCTAAGTGTCTAAGATACACAAATCCAGAAATACATCTCAAATCTCCAAACTCAAATACACTAATCCATAAAGTGAATACAACTCAGACAATTGAAATAACTATCTAAACAACATCTAATATGTCTCCTCTAGGCTAACAGGCAATCTCCAAGCTATCTATAAAATTTATCAATGGGTCCAGTCAGGACAGGAGCGAGTACAGTACATCTCAACAATATCATAACAGGTTAGGAAATATAAATATGCTATAGAGTAAGATACATGATTTGAAGAAATAACATGATGAAAAAGAGAGAGACTGTAAGTAAATAGCTACAATATATAGAGAACTATCAGTGACTAGTGATTCAGAGCACGAGATGGTTATGTAAACGGCACGATGTTGTACACGAGTAATCTACAGAGGTTGTACACGAGTAATCTACTGGATTGATTACATAACCACTTCTACTCTCCCGCCCCAATCAATACACAAGGATCAAGCTAAGTTATGTTATTGTACACGAAGTATAGTCGCACACGAGATCATGTGAATACATGAATATACACTATTTTACACGATTTGTACACGAATATCATGAATACAAGGAGTACACGATGCTCACGATAAAGTACACGAATACGAATACCCGATGTATCTGCTAAGGGGATAACATCGCACAACCAGATCCATATAGTACTAATCCGTGTTTCCAATGTGTCAGCATCATGTAAAGTAATCTAAAGCAGGAAATATAATCCTAAACAAGATATAAAATGATCAGAGAATGTACTCGCCTGATATCTGAATGTCCAAGGTAAAGATACTGTCTGAGGAGAGGTGTCTGGCTCCTAATTAGAACAGCACAAGTCACAACATGTCCAGAAGGGTAATATAAAGCACTACAATGCATTCTACATGAATCTAGGTCAAACTAGGCCAAAGTCAACCCTTGGTCAACTCTGGTCAACTGCACTAGTGAAACTAGGTCAAACTAGGTCATGTCCTAATCCAGCAAGTCTTACTAGGCCTAACCAAGACTATCCTAGCAAGCACACATCAATACAAGGCTATACAAGCCAACATACACCCAACTCTATATAGCATACAATTATTCAATACTCAAATAAGCAAGAATTCACATTGGATATACACTAGGTAATCTATTACTTTAAGCTATATATGTCTACACATATATACACATGCATATATTGGTATTCAACATTAGATCTATAATCATGGCATTTCAAATGGCTGTATAAACTTATATATTATAATACAATATGCTAACATATATATAATATACATACATAGCTAAGTTAACTATATTCATAAATACTTGTTTAAGAGGCTATGTGTGTGTATGTGAACATGGCAAAAGGGCAAGTGAGGGTTAAATGGGCATACATAGTGTATACATATCAAAGAATGTCAAAGTGTAAGTGAACAAAGTGTCAAGTGTGATAGTGTCAACATAGTGTAAGGGGGTACATGAGGTAATATAGAATTTGTGTTAACATAGAACATTACATCTCATTAACTTATATATTACATACATTACATCTATTATTACATTACTTCTATTATTACATTACATTCATGCTTGCATTCATTCATCATTCATTTATTCTCTTGCACTACTATATGCACCATACATTACATACTATGGAACCTACATATTCATTACAAGCCATACTTATATATGCTTACATTAGATAGAATACTTACACCTCCTATATTATTTATTTAACCATTTACTCATGCTTGCATTCTCTATTTAATTACATAATGTATATACATTAATATGGGTTAAAATCAAATAGAACATTATATTACACTCAAGGGTGCACAAAATGCATATGCCGAATAGTAACTCCTACTAATAATCAATACTATACCATCTCAGCATGAATTAAAATCTAGGATTAAAGTATGTTATAGATCTATGTGTTAGCTTTCCGAAACTTCAAACGGATCGCATTTTCGTTTCCGAAAACTCCCGAAATTGCGAAAACACCGAGAACGCGTTTGTCTTTCGTACAGCTGACACTCAAATAATTCTCCAGAAAGTTACAGAAGAATTAGGCCTATTAATACATGTTTTTGGAAATCTAACTTCAATACGCTTCTTTTAAAAAAACGGAAGATTAAACCGAGCTTTGAGCTAGAAGTTATGATATTTCTAAGTTAGGACTGAAATTAAAAACGTGGATAAAGATCATGACGGATTTAGATAGTTTGAGCCAAAAGAATACACAATATATATCCTAATTATCCACAACAATAATGACAATAATAATATGAGGAACCACACTCACAAACTTGATTATATAATCATCATGAACCATTTATTACATATATAAATATAGATACACTCTCATTACAATATATATATATATATATATATATATATATATATATATATATATATATATATATATAGAGAGAGAGAGGAGGGATCCGCATCCCCTCACTTTTGCATCCCCTATGCATCCCCTCTTTTACATCCATTGGATCTTGTTTAAGTCATCTAATCTTAACCGTTAAAATATTAACGGTTAAGATTAGATGACTTAAACAAAGATCCAACGGGTGTTAACATGAGGATGCATGGGGGATGCAAAAGTGAGGAGATGTGGATCCTTCCTCATATATATATATATATATATATATATATATATATATATATATATATATATATATATATATATATATATGTATGTATAAGATACATGAATGAAATGTAAAGTACTCAAGAACACATCTCTACATATTCAAATCTGAGATTTAATATGAATTAATTCATTTAATCAATATTTTAAATATAAAGTGTGTCCAAGTTTGGGGGTTTTCCCCATGAACACAAGACACAACAATAATACAATAGAAATCCCTAAAGGACACATAATAGACACAAGAGGACACAAAAATAGGGACACAACAATGGGGGTCATTCCTATGGTTAAAACTTTCCTAAATGCAAAATGGAGAAATAAAAGAGAAGAAAATATTACCTAAAGGAGAGAAAATCCAAGGAGAAAGGCTTCTTCCTTGGGAGAGCTTGAGAGCACTTGGGGAAGAAGACTTCTCAAAGAAAGAAAATGAGATGGGAGTCCTATTAGGGCCGGCTACAATGGTTATCCCCCCCCCCCCTCATTGAATATTACAAGTTTGCCCCTCCCTTAGTTACAAGTGTTTAAAAGAATTTTGTGTTGGCCCAATGATTACATTGTGTTTTTGAATATGGCTAATCAGTTAAGTTTAACATAATGATGTCACTAATATTCATATACTCACTATCATGTTGCTACTTAAACTTAGCATTGTCCTAATTGTCCTATATTATACTGCTATGCTTGTATCGTACTGCAACATATTTTGTTGGCCTAACATGCTATCATGTTGTTACTTAAACTTAGCAATGTCCTAATTGTCCTATATTGTATTGCTATGCTTGTATCGTACTGCAACATATTTTGCTGGCCTAACATGTATTTGTAGACATGCAGTAAGCATAATCTAACATGATCAAACAGGACATAGGCAATGAAGAATTAATGTTGGACCAAAGACGGCGTCATATAAAGGGATTTCTCCGAACCGCCTAACGACCTATCCGGGGCCTCGCATCGGGGGTTCCGCTGCCCGGTCAGCGGACAGGGGTCGAGGGGGCAGCGCCCCCCGTCGGGGGTTCGGGGGCGAAGCCCCCGAAAGGTATTCAGATTTCCAGATCTGTTTATCTTCGGACGACTGCTGTCAAAGAAAAAGACGTCTTCAGTTCTGCTCAGATTTCAGAAGAAAGGCATCATCAAAAGGGCTCTTGGTTTTCCTATTTTGTTCCAAGTCTGTAATCTTCAATTTATTGAGTCTAGGAGAATGTGTACGTTGAGTCGCACTGAGTCATCTCAACCCTTAGACATATCTCTCCAAGCTCTACTATACAAACAGACCAATTCATGAACCAAGCCCAAGCTACACAAAGCCTAAAAGCCAATAGACCAATTCTGTCTTCTGGAGACAGAGTTCGGGCCGAACTCTGCCTCCACACAGAGTTCGGGCCGAACTCTGTCCCCTGATTTCCAGTACCCTAATTTTTAGGGCCTGCTTGCTACCAGCTGTCCAACGGCCAAAAATTTGAATTATCCATACCGAATTCTGGCCGAATTCTGCTTGTCCCGAACCCTATAAATAGGCCTTGGTTTCTCTCATTTGAAACCATCCACTCTTCTATTCTTCTTCTCTTACATAGCCTATATAGTCAAGAGCCTTACTCTTCTAATCTACTAGCCACAAAACTTCCTAAGCCCCAAGGTGCTCAAGTGCGATTCAGCTAGAAGTTTTTGTGCAAGAGTTGAAAAAGAAAGTCACTTGGACAATTCCAAGTCGCTTGGAAAAATCCAAGCAAATCGCCACTGCGATCCTCTGTAAGAAGTTGACGTGCTCTTCTGAAGAAAAGGCACGGGTTGTAAACTACTATTTCACAAATAGTGGATTGAATCCTGAGCTAGAGTTCTCAGGCCTGGACTAGTCCTCCACGAGGGAAACCAGGTTAAAACTGCTGTGTTTGCGTATGCTCTTCTGATCTTTATTTTCTTCCGCAATTATTTCTGATTTATTTACTATCTTGATAGTTGTTTTTGTGGAGGTGATATAGAGTTAATTTTTATTTGGTGATTATTGACACAAACTCTATTCACCCCCTCTAGAGTTGCCTACACCTGTGTTTTCATTTTGGTTAGGGTTTGGGGGTAAAAGGGTCAAAATAAAAACTCTAAATGGTTAACCTAATAATTAGGATTATGACTAATCTTTCTAACATGACTAATTAAAATGTGGGTCATGGCTAACTAATGCATGGGTCCAACTAGAGTCTAAGTTACCCCGGGTCCCCATTACAAGTCGGATTGAGATGAAATTCGAATCCGACTCAAATAATCCCAAAACAATATCATAAATAATAAAATAATATCAAAATAATTCAAAGAGGTCAAATGCAAAATATTCTTAGGCCAGAAATGACATTAAAATATCATAATCACATGGTTAGGCTCTAGGTCAAACAGTCTCTAGGGTTTCACTAGCAAAACGTCAAAACCACAAGTCATTGATTTAAATAATTTTAAAATAATTTAAAATCACCAAAAATCATATCATGAATTAAATATCATTATTAAAATAATTATAAACACCAAATTTCGAAATTACCCTCATTTGGAAAACTGGGTGCTACAACTCTACCCACCTTAGAAAAATTTCGTCATCGAAATTTAAGATCGATAGTACTCCTTCTAGAGCCTCTAACCTACCCAATATCTAAGGTAACACTTTCTAACACTGGAATAATAAATGGACATCTAAATAGTGTCAATCTAGGAATACCTCCAACACTGCTCTGCTGTTCGGCGATAATGGAACTTCAATAAAATATGGACTGGAACCTATATCCAAGGGACTGGACCTATTTTAAAGTGGTCTTAACTAAGGATGGAAAGGAACTGATCATAGGCTATAGGTATGCTCAAACTATTATCTTCCTATTAACCATCTATTAATACATTCTATTACCATAGGACGATGCATTACTAAGACATATAGGCCCCTATCTCCCATAACACATTTATACTCACCAAAAGACTAGTACATCCTATCAAGGCTGATACTATAATCTCTCGTAAATCTCATAAGCTACATATTTATAGACACACATCCCCACATCAAGGACTAACCTATATATATCTACAACTGATACTAATGGAGTGACGTCCCTATTTCCCAACAATCAAGGTCAAAAAAAAATATCTAAACCATGCAATTTGAAGGAATAGTATACAAGGTCAGGACATACCGTAGCAGTTGGAAGTCTCACCTAGGTACACTAATCATTCTAGGTTAAAATAGTACTATGGTATCAACACACAAACAATCTAGGATGTCCTAATTGGAAAGGTAAGGGAACAACAATCATCAAGGTTGTAGGGCTGTCTACCATCCTATATAAAAATTGGTCATTAACAAGCAACTAAGAAATTATTAAAAGGTTACTATTCCATAAAATAGCAAAAATTGAAAATTTAGGCACAACAAATCACAAATAGATTTTTGTCTTGACATGATCTAAGTTGATCAATTTCGGAATAAAATGAGATTTGGGCAAGAAAGGAAATCAATGAAATCAAAGTATGAGCACGAGCATCCAATGATGGAGGTTCAGGTCATGATTAAATTTAATTTGACTGAGTACGAATACGAGGTTCATAGGCGATGAAAAGATTTCAAGGAGAATTGTCAAGGCTATCGCGAATGAGACTCTAGGGTCAAGTTTAACTATGTCTCCATTCTCGTAGATTGATACATAAAAAAGCGAACCAAAGTGCAATAGGTTGATCAGACCATCATGTACCGGTTCTGATTAGACAATATGTTAGTGGGTGGCCACCCAATAAAATATGTCATGAACAAGCTCGAAAATAGATAAGCTTGCAAAACTAAGGCTAATTTAGCAGCACAAGATATAAGGGTGGTAATGATGAAAGAAATTACACAGTCCAAGTTTCTTAACCAACGGGTCAAGTAATCAGATAAGGTACAAGGTTAAGCATCTAAGAAAACAAGCAGAACACCATCACATGTCGGGTCGAAAGAATTGAGTCAAGGCTGGATTGCTAATTGAAATAAGAAGAAATTTAGTATGATGGTAGAGGTTATAGTTTAGCCAGTTGACCAGAAAATCATATCAAGAAAATAGAGTACAAGAAGACGGGTTTTAGTGGGACATTAAAATATCATAATCACATGGTTAGGCTCTAGGTCAAACAGTCTCTAGGGTTTCACTAGCAAAACGTCAAAACCACAAGTCATTGATTTAAATAATTTTAAAATGATTTAAAATTACCAAAAATTATATCATGAATTAAATATCATTATTAAAATAATTATAAACACCAAATTTTGAAATTACCCTCATTTGGAAAACTGGGTGCTACATATATATTACTATTATATATAAATTATATTATAATTATTTTATGTAAAAGTTAGTTGAGAATAAAATACTTTAATCTTCTCTATTAATTAATATATATTACATATACATTATACTATAATATATATAAAATTTTGGATATCCGAATCCGATATCCGAATTCGATATCCGAAATTTATAATTTAAAGTCGGATCGGATATTAACGGATTCGAATACCTTAATATCCGAATTCGTATCCGAAAATGGATAATATCCAAAAAATATTCGGATATCCGATATCCGAAATTTCGAAAAATATTCGAAAGTTCGGATACGAAATCGGATCGGATTCGAATTTTCGACTATCCATTGACAGGTCTAATGTCCATATCGATCTGCGTGTCTCAGTTTTCGTGCCAGATCCCTATACTGCTTGCGAGACCTACGCGGTATAGCCTTCAGTCATCTCTTATGGTTATGTCATTTTTTGATTATTTAATGCTAATAATTATTTATTGTGTGTTCTGAGGACCTCGATGGACGTGCTACCTTGGATCCTGATAGACGGAGACTTGCGTACCTAGCCGAGCCCTCTAGGCAAGTATCCTTTGCTCATCGACGGCTCTTGCCCTCCTCATAGATTTAATTATAATTAATTCATTTGTAATTGTAAATGTATAACTGTGAGTAGTGTAGCATAGTAGTAGAACTGCCATGATTAGAACTTAGGATAGATTAATTCGATACAGGGTAAGCCGTATCGAACAACTCGGACGGGTCATCCACACCTCCGAGGACACGAGCACGGCCCACATGTAAGGATTGTTCCCATATGCCTCGTGTCCGACTCTCGGTCGGGTAACAGCTTAGGTTAACTATTTCTGTGACTATGTTTATGGATTGGATAGGACTATGTGTAGTGCCCCGACCCGTAAGATGCCTTATGATGGATGGTTGATTCGATGAAGCCTTGTTGGACTTCGGAATATGCGAAGGATCGCTTGGAAGGCTATGCGATCATGGCAGAAATCGTCTTATAAATGTGAGTAGTATTGAACCCTTCGAAGATCCTTTAGCTTCACGCTTAAAATAAGGATGATCAGTATGCTATGTTTCTTGTTGAGTTGTTCAATAACACCTTGCATAGAATTTGGAAAGATAATAAAAGATAAATAATCACCTAAACGTAAACTATTATTGCTAGATGAATTGTATGCTTGTACGATGTTGAGATAAAATACATGACAGGTGAAGCAAAGTCCCAAATACTTGGACGGTGAGTATATTGAGCCTTAGCTCGATGAATAGATGGTAACACAGATGTTAAGACCCAAGAACTGGGCAGGGAGTATGCTCGAATTACATCCCAATGAATATATGATAAACATATGCTAAGTTCCAGGAATTGGGCGGTGAGTACATTAAGTTGGTTGGAAAGATGTATGGTATCAAAGATGTAGCAAAGAGATTGGGTAACAACATTCTATTATCCTGTGCCGATGTAGAATGTTGATTACGCCAAGATCCTGGAAAGATGGCAAGATGGCAATACGAATGAGAATGGTGGCTGAATTACTTAGTTTTCCTCATCATGCATTATATGTTTTCTTCTTAGATAAGTTTCATATAAATGCATGGTCATGGACAACTTGTATACAAGGTAGTTTCCAGAACGGTAATCTGTGGCTACGGACCCGGTTCGTCCTAGGGGGAATAAGGATTGATGCCGACGTACTGGCATCGGTATATGGGACTTGCAGTGGGGCTAGCTACCTGCACTACAAAGACACCGTTATACCTGTAAGATGGTCCAAGATGGCGTATCACCAGTGATCTTCATATAGATAGGTCCAGTGCTAATGATGTCTTATGTAGGCAGAGTAAGTTATTACTCAAATACAGGAAAGGATGTCGGCTGTTGGTAAGAATCAATTGAACGGTGATATTTATATTGAATCATGATATTATTCCTAACAATGTCTTGTGCAGGCTAAGCAAGGATTATAAATATACATGGATGGCTATACGACCATGGGTAAGAATCACCAAAGGGTGATAACTGTATGCTTTAAATTATGTTGGCTATGAGATTTATATGCTTTACTTCTTGTCGGCTATAAATATGAAATTGACCCTAAGGCAATGAGAAAGACCACTGTTAATAATATTTTATAACATGATTACTTAGTGTTGTCTTCTTGGGTGAGTTGGGCCAGCACCGCTCTCTAGTACATTGATGATGTACTGACCCATATTATGGGCAATATTACAGGCACTTGTGTATGGGGAAAATCGTTTGATCGGTGCTTGGCATCGATGATTCGGATGGGTGTGCAGAAGCTCTTCTTTCAAGACGATGTCTTCTGCTATATGTGACATAATGTATAGAATAGTGTAACTCAGTTGTACCAGTGAAATTGTAGCCATATTGGCAAGTTCAATATAAAAAAGTTGATATATTCAATTGTAGCCTAAAGGGCAAGTGTATACATTCAGTTGGCTATTCAAGAGTCTTGTAATCAGTTATAAACTCTGTATTCTACTGCAAGTCTTGTAATCTATTACAATTATCAATAAAGAGATACATTTCTTCATATCTTGTGTGACTTCAATTTAGCTGTTTGGTTTTACTGCACTGTGTCGATGTTTTTTGAGAAATACCAGGAACTGTAATAGTTTTGCCTTGTACAAGTACAATCTAGACTTGTACGACGTCACGTCCAGTGGCTAGTATTCGATCCTTCGGGATCGGGGCGTGACACTCTGGACATGTGATGTGATACATCCTGTGTGGTAATATTTGTTGTATGTGCTGGCTTGGCGCCCAGTACGCATCGTAGTGCTGTTGGAGGCCGAGACTTAGTGTTTTCGGCTATGGTTTGGTTCCCAGTACGCATCATAGTGCTGCTGGAGGCCGAGACTTAGTGTTTTCGATTTACGATTCTGCGGCGGGTTATGCCGAGTGGATATAGCCCTATCTCGCAGGGAGCTCCGGTTCATAAATATAAAGGAGACTATGCCGAATTTTCCAAAAATTACGGTCGAGAATTTGGTTCAAAGATTTGGACAGAGCCGTTCCTTTGGTTATTGAACCAGACTCATGCAGGTTTATCGTAGTATAGTATCCTTGATCCCAGTACATGCTAGGGAGACTCACGACTAGATTAGTCACTTAGTTACTTGACCTGTCTTATATGTCGAATAGCGTAAGGAGCACGGTTCTACTCGGGAGACGGTCTGTAACCCCGGTCCTTGTTTGGTTTAAGGGTTGTGGATCTGCTCTAGAGTGGTTCACGCACTCTTTTCCATTTATTTTGCAGCATTTATTATTAGTCTCTTGTCCCCTGACTACCCCTTCTAGATGATATTCTAATTTAGCAAGACTTAGACAATTGTTGCCATTATATATCATCTTTGGATGCAGTTGAGGATTGAGTAGTATTTCGAGTATGCTCTTGGGATTATGATTTGGCAGACCCATGTAGATTTCTGGATTTTGATGATCGTGCAAATGTTTCGCGGAACGAGGAAGATATCGAGGATATCGATATATGATTTTTTACTCGACTTTCCAAGCTCCTAAATGTGGTATCTCTCTTCATTTGTAGACCTTGGTGATCTAGTATAGTTGAGTAGCATAGCCTGTAGAGGTCATATCCCTTTTGTGATATAGATGCCTAGTCCTGTTTAGGTGGTACGTGTTGGCCCATTGGTCATGGTCAAACATGATTTTAATAATTGATCAAACTCTGTCTCGATATAATTGTAAGTTAACTCAGATATTTACCGACGAAGTTTTGCACACTGCTCAACAATGGATATTTACTATGTTCAAGACCGAAGCTGTTTCGAAGCTGTTTGACATTCAGAATGTACTTTCTGTTATGCTATGTAATTTTTTATTTTATTGAGTCTAGGAATACATTGTACACCGAGTCGTACTGGCAAATAGGCTATCCTAAAATATTTTTCAAAACCATCATATTCTTTATAAATGACCTACGTTTTTCAAAAATATTCTTTTTACAAAATGCTTCTGAAGGATTTTTCAAAAAGCCAAAATTTATTTTCTCCAAAAATGAACTGGCAGAACGCAGGAGAACTCGGCCAGAGTTCGGCCATTTGGAACGTTAGTGAACGTTGGGTTTTTGAACTTGGTCTTCCTTCAGTTGTGATTTGTTACAAAAAGTTCTGTCCGAATTCTGCCCGAATTTTGTCAGAGTTCTGTCTTTGGAAAAACTATAAATAGAGAAGTATTTCGATCATTTCAAATCACCAATTCACTTTCAATCTCTTCTCTTCCTGAGCTTACATTCTTCCAAAGAGTTCTTAAAAGCTTTCATTTTCAAATCCCAAGCCAGTTACAATCCTCTAGTCGATTTGCCAGTGCGGTACGGTCTAGAAGTTTCAGCGTGATTGTAATCAGAGGCTTGATAGAAGATTCAACTCTTCACAATTGAAGTTGGTTGAGTTCTTCGTATCAAAGCTCGCGTCTGTAGAAGTTACAAGGACTTCGTATAAAAACTTGCGAGATTTTCCAATAGTGGATTCAACTGGAAGCTAGAGTTTTTTCGACTGGACTAGTCCTCACAAGAGTAAAACCAGTATAAATCTCGGTGTTTGCGTTTGCCTTCTGATCACTTTTAATTTCAGTCATTTACTTTTGTGATTATTATTATATATGTGATCTAACTGCTAACAAGTTTTTAATTAGCAATATTCCGCTGCCTACTCTATTCATCCCCCTCTAGAGTATTCTGCTTTACGATTTCGTTCCTAAAATTGGTATCAGAGCGGGTTATACATGTAAAGCAAGTTAAAATTATAGTTATATTCAATTGTTATATAGATCACAACATTACAAATGGCAACTGTAAAATTCACAAGTGAAGGCCAAGCCACAAACAGACCTCCACTGTTTGACGGCACAAACTACACTTATTGGAAAATACGTACGAGTTTCTTTCTGAAATCTCTTGATTTTGACTTATGGTCTGTAGTTATTGATGGCTATAAAAAGCCACCTCGTATTTATGTTAATGGTGTTTTAGCTGAAAAATCCCATGACAAATATACAGAGGAAGAAAAGAAAAAGGCCAGTCTTGACGCACGTGCTATTAACGCTTTATTTTGTGCTTTAGACAGAACTGAATTTAATAGGGTGTCTACTTGCACAACATCAAATGAAGTGTGGAAACTTCTCGAAGTAACCCACGAAGGAACAACACAAGTCAAGGAGTCAAAGATCAGCATACTTACTCAGGAGTATGAGGTGTTCAAAATGAAGCTAAGTGAATCAGTCACTCAGATGTTTACAAGATTCTTGGATATTGTAAATCCTTTGTCCTCACTAGGCAAGGATTACAGTAACCATGAGAAGATTCGTAAACTTCTACGAGCCCTTACAAAGAACTGGATTCGAAGGCTACATCAATCATTGAAGGGAACGACCTCTCAACAATGTCTCTAGAAACACTCATGGGTAAGCTACTCACTCACGAGTTAGAACTTCAAGACTTTGAAGATGCTACACCAAAGGAGAAGTCAGAGAATACGATCGCTCTCAAGGCTCAACATAGAAGAACCATCGAAGATGATTCCGACGACAGCGACTCCGACTCTGAAGATCAAGCTCTTCTGGTAAGAAAGTTCAAGAAGTTCATGAGATTTAACAGGAGAACAAAAGACAGCAACAACAACAACAACGAGGAAGATCCTATTTGCTATGGATGCAAGAAGAAAGGACACATGAAGAAAGACTGTCCAACAGCATTATCATCAAAGAAAAATAGCAAATATGACAAAGGCTACCTGAAGAAATCGACATCAAAAAAGTACGCCAACACAAGCATATGGCATGAAAGTGAAGCCAGCGACTCAGAAGATGAACAATCAGATGACGCTGCAAATGTGTGCTTGATAGCTTGCGATCAGGTAATCACTAATCCTCTATTATGATGATTTCACCTTTAAGTAACTAGGAGAGGCTTTCAGTGAACTGTTAAATGATTACAGGAAACTGCGTAGCAAATATGAAAGCTCTAAAACGGTACTCAAAGAGTACAAAGGTGAAATAGGAAGACTTACCGACCTACTAGATCATGTTAGAGATAGTGACTCTTCAAATGAGTCTGGTGAGCTTTCTTCTATTAAATTGTTGTTACACGAGACTGTTAAGCTATCCGAAGAAAAAGACTAAACTATTATCCAGTTAAAGGAAGACCTATCTAAGGAGAGAAAGAGTCTCCAGTATGCACAGGTCAGATTAGAATCACTCACATCTGACTATACTAGATTATATGACACTTCCAAAAAGTTAGAAATTAGTTTAGAAAAACGGCCTGAAGTTGCTGCTTTCTATTCTAACACGTGTCAATTACCGAATTATCGGAACACGCCCAACAGTGTCAGACCAAACCATACCAAGACTATGCCCAAGAAGACTAATAGGCATGCATTCTTCTATACTAGAAAACTAAAACCTACCAATCATGCACCTTACACTACTTTCAACATCAACATGTTAAATGTCATTATTGTGGCCTCATTGGTCATATATCTTCTGCATGTAGAATCAGAAAGTTAGTAGATTTAAATGTTTATGCATGGATACTAAAAACTAACCAGTTAAGACCCTATAAGAAATGGGTACCAAAAGTTTTATCTGTAAATTTTTTTATAGGTGGGACACCCTTCACATGCTAGGAGCAAATGGATCCTCGACAGCGGTTGCTCACGGCACATGACCGGTGACGCTTCATTATTTGCAGCACTGTCGAAGAGGAATAAAGAAGGATACGTCTTCTTCGGTAATAATTTGAGAGGGTACATAATCGGTATCGGTGACATTGGTAAGGCTCCCTATCCAGTGATTAAAGATGTTTGTCTTGTTACCGAGTTAAAACATAATCTGCTCAGCATAAGCCATTTAGCTGATCACGGTTATGGCATTAACTTCGTAAAAGATAAATGTACTATTATTGATAGTTCAACTGGCAGTACTATATTTGAAGGTATTAGGAAAGATAATATATATGTATTCTATTTGTTGGAAGATGCTAACAATACAGGTAGATGTTTGATGGCCAAAAGTATTGAGAGTCAACTATGGCATATGAGACTCGGTCATGCAAACATGGATATAATTTCAAGATTATCTACGAAGAAGTTGGTACGCGGCTTACCGGATATTTCTTTCAAGAAGGATACGGTATGTAGTGAATGTGAAAAGAACAAAGCTACCAAATCTGCATTCAAATCCAAGAACGTTGTAAGTACCACTAGACCTTTACAATTGTTGCATATGGACTTATTTGGATTCAGCATAATTGCTAGTCTAGGTGGTAAGTTATATGCATTTATCATTATAGATAATTTTTTTAGATATACATGGGTTTATTTTCTTGCACGCAAGAACGATGCATTATCAGAATTCGACACCTTTTGTAAGAAAGTACAGAATGAAAAAGGGTTCATGATTACTCGCATTCGTAGTGATCATGGCGGCGAATTTGAGAATGCAGAATTCAAGCAATTTTGTGACACACACGATTATCTGTATGAATTCTCTTGCCCTAGGACTCCACAACAAAATGGAGTTATAGAACGTAAGAACAAAACTCTATCTGAAATGGCTAGAGTTATGTTGAACCAGTTTAGTCTACCTAGATATTTATGGACTGAAGCTGTAAATACAGCTTGCTATATTCTCAATAGGGTTCTAATTCGACCTATATCGAAGAAGACTCCCTATGAATTATGGTTTGATAGAACACCAAATGTTTCTTATTTCAAAATCTTTGGTTATAAATGCTTTATTCTTAATACTAAAGATAATTTGAGTAAATTTGATGAAAAGGCCGATGAAGGTATATTTTTAGGTTATGCAGCAAAGAGCAAAGGATATAGAGTCTTCAATAAAAGAACCATGATCATTGAAGAATCTATCAACGTCAAGTTTGATGAGCTAAATCAACACTTAGACGATGATGAAAATGAAGACATAATCGCACCAAGTACAGCTACTGCAAAACCTTCACACAAAGATGCAAAACCATCACATCAGGCATCAGATGAACCTCCAAGCAAAGAAGTCGGAACTAGCAATCTTGAGACTACACCAAAACAGATGAGATTCTTGGCTAGTCATCCAAAGGACTTGGTAATTGGTGAGATTACCAATGGTGTAAGTACTCGTTCCTCTAATAAAGATATAGCTTCTCGTGTTGCTTTTGTCTCGCAGTTTGAACCCAAAAATATTGATGAAGCATGTACTAATATTTTTTGGTTAGATGCTATGCAAGAGGAATTAAACCAATTCGAACGGAATCAAGTTTGGGAACTTGTTCCCAATCCTATTGATCATCCGGTCATTGGCACCCGATGGATATTCCGAAATAAACTGAACGAGAATAGTTTAGTGACTCGTAATAAGGCTCGACTCGTAGCTCAATGATACAATCAGGAAGAAGGTATCGACTACAATAAGACTTATGTCCCAGTTGCGAGATTAGAATCCATTCGTATGTTATGTGCATTTGCATGTTTTCATAATTTTAAATTATTTCAAATGGATGTAAAAAGCGTATTTTTAAATGGTTTTATAAAAGAAGAGGTTTATGTAGCTCAACCATCCGGTTTTACTGATTTTAAATTTTCTGAATATGTTTTCAAGTTGAAGAAAGCTTTATACGGTTTGAAACAAGCCCCTCGTGCTTCGTACGATCGTCTAAGCACTTTTCTACTTGATAACGGTTTTTCAAAGGAAAAGGTTGACACTACTTTGTTTATAAAATCTTTGAATAATAATATTCTTTGGATTCAAATCTATGTAGATGATATTATATTTAGATCTACTGATGAATCTCTTTGTCAAGAATTTTCAAAGTGTATGCAGAATGAGTTTGAGATGAGCATGATGGGAGAGCTGAAATTCTTTCTCGGACTGCAAATCAAACAAACCAACAATGTGACGTTCATAAATCAAGTAAAATACACAAAGGATCTATTGAAGAAGTTCGACATAGAAACAGCAAAACCACTTAGCACTCCAATGGCGACTTCAACCAAGCTTGATATTGATGAACAAGGCAAACCTATCGACATACGTAAGTATCAAGGTATGATCGGTAGCTTACTATATTTAACTGCTAGTCGACCAGACATTATGTTTAGTGTTTGTTTATGTGCTTGTTTTCAAGCTAATCCTAAGGAATCACATCTGTGCGCAGTTAAGCGTATCTTCCGATACCTTAAAGACACTTCTTCTGTCGGCTTATGGTATCCCAAAACCACGTCATTTGACCTAATCGGTTATTCCGATGCTAATTTTGTCGGATGCAAAGTAGATAGAAAAAGTACTAGCGGCACATGTCATTTCCTAGAAAAAGCTCTAGTCTCTTGGTTTAGTAAAAAACAAAATTCTGTTGCATTATCAACAACCGAGGCTGAGTATATCGCCGTAGGACGTTGTTGTGCACAAATTTTGTGGATGAAACAAATCTTAGAAGACTATGGATTGTATTTTACACACATACCCATTTTCTTTGACAACACTAGTTCTATTAATTTGACTAAGAATCCAGTATGTCATTCTCGTACTAAACATATCGAGATTCGGTATCACTTTCTTAGAGATCATCAACAAAATGGAGATATAGACCTTGTATATATAGACACACAGAATCAATTAGCTGACATACTCACAAAATCTCTAGCGGAAGATCGTTTCAATTATTTACGTCGAGAATTAGGCATTTTAGATGTCAATAATATTAATTAATTTTATTTTATTAATTAATTTATTCGATACTCAAAAACTGTTTTCGAGACAAGCCCAAAAAGAGTCTGTCTGTCACCACGACTACGGTCGAAGCGAAGCGGTACTTAAGAGTTCCCCGGTGAACCTCCGTTAGCTGGGACAGTACTCCTACAGCTAATCTAAGACAGATGCTGAGTAAAGAATATTAATTTATAAAATAATATTAATTATATTATTTTGAGATTTAAAATTACTAAACTTTGAATTAAATATTTGAAACGAATTAATGAAAAAAAATGTAGCCCCATTTGAATTTTATATATATATATATATATATATATATATATATATATATATATATATATATATATATATATATATATAGCCAGGCAACCCTTGGCGAATTTGGCCCGAGTTCGGTCCAAATTCGGCCAGAGTTCGGCTGGGTATATATATGTACCAGCACGAACCCGAGGCTTCCTTCTTCTTCATTCTTCCCCACATCCTCATAACAGCAGCAGCGTGCCTCCGAAACCCTGCTTCTTCTCCAACCTTGTTCTTCCAATCCTTGTAGAGTTTTTCGTCCAAACTTTGGATTCGTACGGAGAACTTCATCCTCTACAACATATCCAATTCTTGGAAGGTATAATTCCTTCTCTCATCCACTTTTCAATACTTAGGGTTTCTAGAAATTTTGGGAAATAATGCCTAAGTTCAATCCCTTCAAGAGGAAGAAGACCAATGCCAGTGAAGAGGCATGGTCTTTAGATCCGCATACGAATTGCCTCTTTTCTCCGGTCCAATCGGACGATGGTACGTCGGACGAGTTTTATTTTAAAACTTTCGATCAAGCTTTATTGTGGTACGCCGATTTTATCATGCGTACTATTTGTACCGGATTGCCGATTAAATGGACTGTCTTTTCGGATCATCGCCCTTACTTTGAGGCATTAGGGTTACAACATTTTATCACCTTACAATTCTCCATTGCCACTAATGCCATTAAATTATTCTATTGTAATTTTGTGTTAGACACTTTTACAGCGAGAACATGTGTCAAAGGAATTGACATCAAATTCACTGATGAAACGTTAGCAAAAATTCTTGGTATCCTAAACGAAGGTGCCCCGCTCGATGACATCACTGATTTTGATTTCCCCGATGGAACGACACTCGTTAGTTTCAATAATGAGCTTTGTGCGCCCGTACGCGCTCGTCCTAGAAAGTTTAAAACTAATAACTTGAACTTGTTTAACTACGAATTACATCGCATCATCTATTCCACCTTACTTCCAAAATCCACTTCTAAAGATGATGTCACTGTACTTGAGCTCTCTGCTCTTTATCATATTCTTAAGGGGATTCTTTTTTCTGCCCCTAAGACTATCATCCAGATGATGGGTAGATGTTGCGGGAGAGACCGCAACCTATCTTATGCGATGCTTATTCCACGCATCTTTCAGAGATTTGATATTGACCTATCTACTTGTGATGTCGACCCCGAGCCCAAGTTTCTCAAACTCTCTCGTCACAGCATTGCCACTGTTCCTCCACCTACTCCCACAGCTCCCACAGCACATGTTCCTCCTCATTCTTATCATATGACATTTGAGGGTATACATCAGCACTTATCAGATCTGTAGTCTTTTTATGTTGAGACTTCTAGGGAACACGAGTTCCGTGATGTGACTTAGTTCCAGGCGATTGCCAACTCCTTCGCCGATCTGAGGTTTGTGCAGCGGGTCATTCTGCTAGCTCTCTACCTCGAGACCCTTCTGTTTCTGGCTACCGCATTGATGACGAGGCGGTCCACTCTCTGTTCTAACCAGGGAACGCCTATGATTGGTATCGTACTGCTCGTGCCCCTCCTCGTGACTATGTCGGTGAGTTTTACGCTGGTGCCACTCCTCACACTTCTGGCACTGGTACTTCTAGAGCTGGTCCTTCTGGACATGCTGGAGCTGCAGCTGATGATATTGATGATGAGGATGATGATGATTTATGAGATGTTAGATATTGAGACTGTTACTTTTGTCTTATGTTTACTTGGAAATGCTCCGACATTCCAAGATTTTATCATTACTTTTTTAGCTATTATCAGTACCTTTAGTTATTATTAGCACTTTTTCTATTATGTGACTATTCATAGACATGGTTTTTTATTATGCCTCAGTATTGGCATCTTAGTCTATTTTTCAGCACTTTATTTGTTTCAGTATTATTCTCGCACTTTATTAAATACTGCCTGTGACAAATACATGCCTGTGTTGTTCTATAGTCTATTTGTTTCTCTTACTATATTTACTATTTATACTATGCCTGTCATGATTATTTATTTTTATTATATTTCTTCACTGTTTGTTACTTATGCATTGATTGCGGGGGAGTTTTCTCTTTTGCAATTATTTTGCTAAGTGACAATAGGGGAGAAATAATGATCTAACATTTTCGTGAATACATGTTATGAACAATTTCTTTTGATTACTATTTTGAATTGATTCCAGCTTAGATGTTATATCGGCAAGGTTTGTCAATTATCAAAATGGGGGAGATTGTTGGCCCATTGGTCATGGTCAAACCTGATTTTAATAATTGATCAAACTCTGTCTCGATATAATTGCAAGTCAACTCAGATGTTTACCTACGACATTTTGGACACTGCTCAACAAATGGATATTTACTATGTTCAAGACCGAAGCTGTTTCGAAGCTGTTTGCCATTCAGAATGTACTTCCTGTTATGCTATATAATTTTTTATTTTATTGAGTCTAGGAATACATTGTACACCGAGTCGTACTGACAAATAGGCTATCCTAAAACGTTTTTCAAAATCATCCTATTCTTTATAAATGACCTACGTTTTTGAAAAACATTCTTTTTACAAAAAGCTTCTGAATGATTTTTCAAAAAGCCAAAATTTATTTTCTCCAAAAATGAACTGGCAGAACCCCAGGAGAACTCGGCCAGAGTTCGGCCATTTGGAACGTTAGTGAACGTTGGGTTTTTGAACTTGGTCATCCTTCAGTTGCGGTTTGTTATAAAGAGTTCTGTCCGAATTCTGCCCGAATTCTGTCAAAGTTTTGTCTTTGGAAAAACTATAAATAGAGAAGTATTTCGATCATTTCAAATCACCAATTCACTTTCAATCTCTTCTCTTCCTGAGCTTACATTCTTCCAAAGAGTTCTTAAAAGCTTTCATTTTCAAATCCCAAGCCAGTTACAATCCTTTAGTCGATTTGCCAGTGCGGTACGGTCTCGAAGTTTCAGAGCGATTGTAATCAGAGGCTTGATAGAAGATTCAACTCTTCACAATTGAAGTTGGTCGAGTTCTTCGTATCAAAGCTCGCGTCTGTAGAAGTTGCAAGGACTTCGTATAAAAACTTACGGGATTTTTCAATAGTGGATTCAACTGGAAGCTAGAGTTCTTCCGACTGGACTAGTCCTCACAAGAGGGAAACCAGTATAAATCTCGGTGTTTGCGTTTGCTTTCTGATCACTTTTAATTTATGTCATTTACTTTTGTGATTATTATTATATCTGTGATCTAACTGCTAACAAGTTTTTACTTAGCAATATTCCGCTGCCTACTCTATTCACCCTCCCTCTAGAGTATTCTGCTTTACGATTTCGTTCCTACAGTACGATGGCTATACCCCGATAGTTGAGAGACTTGTTTACTGATAGCTGGTTATCATTGGTTCAGAGGATTCTTATGAGACAGAGGGCCTATCATTGTTCATAATGACTAGCTTAGTACCTAGTGATTGTATTTCCTGACATGATATTTATTCTATCGTAGAGGAGAATACTATTGTTGGATTGATTTCGGTGGATAGACTGACTTGATGATTAGAGCTGTAGGCTTCCATGTGTACCTTAGATGATACTATAGTAGAGATCCTGATCGTGTACTTGACCTGGTATCCATGCCACGATATGGGTAAAGGACTCCATGCAATTGATTGATTAACCATGTTCCCGACTTGACTGCTTGTACCCATGCTGGTACCATTCTATGTGTACACTGAGGTGCTATCCTACGTGTGTACTGAGGTGCTATTCTATGCGTGTACTGAGGTGCTACATGATTCTACGTGTTATATTGTAGTATATTCATCTTCCAGTACGGATATGGTAGTTGGCCTGTAGACTTAGCGTGGTTAGGATTGATTGCTTGCTTGTTGCATTGTACTAAGTATGAATCACCATCTAGGACTCTGTGAGTCAATGTGGATTCGTATTTAGTTTTCTCGTGTTGAGACACGACATCTAGGGGGATGATCATGTGACCACGACATGTGATTCCAAATAAATATAGAGATAAATTAGGCAACTTACATGGTAGAAGCATTGGGAGGGAATGGAATCTCGAGATCATGCATTACCGGTCGCCCCGGGCCCCGTCCTGACGTGTCGGGCAGGCCGCCACGGATATTGTTACCATCCGCATTGGTGGAGGGCAGTATCTGACTACTATATGTACTATGCATTTTATGACTGATCTGTTACCTACGGTGACCTTCTAAGGGACTGGTGCTTACCTATGTGCTATGCGTTATTCGGTCTCGCTAGCCCCGCTGGATACGGCACGATCTGTGGATTTCTATATTGCATTGTTAGGATAACCCAACTTCCACATAGAAAGCCGTAGGCATTTGAGTGGCCGTTGTTTCACCTAAATTGTTTGGAATGCTGCTTGCTAAGCTGGCTGGTACGTAACGTTATCCCGGAGCGGTGATTCATTTTCTTGTTCTTGTTTGATGTAGGAGTGGATTACTGTCCTGGTGATAGACTACGAGTTCTAGTTGGCGATGCATGTATTAGTGGATGTTAGGATGATTGATTGTTGGTTATTTACCTGTATTATATATGGATTGTTATCGTGCATTGGTACCACACGATCCTTGTCCTCATTTATTGTTCATGTATGTTTTTATAGTCATATATTTTATCCTGCTAGTTTTCTTCGTCCGTCCTTGAGCCTTTCCTTCTGGTACTTGCTACAGTTGGCCTGACCAACCCTGGATTGTTTCCAGATTATCTGTGATCGACCATGTGGATCTTCCAAATTTGACTTGGAGGATGTGCTTCAGTTCCAGATCATGTAGGAACTGTGTTGGAAGGTATTAGTGTCTACATTATTTTATACTGTAGACTTTTGATTATCATATGAATATTTCCTGCTTTCCCTATGATTATCTCTCCTACTGTTAATTCATTGTTATTGCCTGTTGATATGAGATCGGATTTAGGCTATAGACTGATTGCTTGCTAGGATATCCAACAAGATTGACAGCCATAATCGTCGTATGACGTCTTCGTACCTTATACTGTGTAGCTGGCCTACATCTGTTCCCGTATTCCGGTACTGGGGCATGACAGATTTTATCAGGTTAGGAGGGAAAACTAATCCCTCAACTTTTTCTTCTATCCACTTTTCTTCTCTACCTAAAAAGATAAAATGTATCATTCATTTTCCTTTTTCCTCCTCCATTTTTCTTCCTTCCACTTATCCCTCGTACCAAACACACTCGTAACTTACTTGGTTACACAACGGATTTAAAATAATTATATTAATTATGGTTAAATATTTAAGTAACTCTTATGGTTTGAATGGCTATGTACCAAATAATTATCATATTAGTTTGAATAACTATCATATATGCAGCATGCTAGTAGCTTCCATATTAGCTATCATTAATTTTATATAATTACTTTCTATATGGATTACTTATTATAATTATATAATGGATATAGTTGATTGTCTCTATAAGTATATAATAAAAATACAATGATATGATAATACTTCCATATTAACCATGTTAGAGTAATTTTCGTATTTGTGTAAATAACTAGTTGGCTACATATTTGAAATAATTACATTGATTATAGTTAAATGTTTAATTAACTCTTATGCTTTGAATGTCTATCAATTATGCTAAAGTTTTCATATTTGTTATCTAATTTGATATAATTATTTTTCATATGGATTCCTTATTATAATTAGATATTGTCCGTTCTACCTTGAACATGAGGAGAACAATGACCACCTCTTTCTACATTGTCAGATAATCAAAGAAGTTTTGTTCACATGCCCGCTGGGACTTCGCATTGACAATCACCTAAAGATCCGACCCTTGCTCGCGGAATGGCTGAAGGAACCAAAGGCACATGAGGCATTCAGGATGGGATCTACGCTCCTATGGGCCATATGGAAGGCGAGATGCGCATGTGTGTTTGACCATATCCCTTCGAATATCTAATCTATCATCCAACAGGCCAGTAGCTCATATTACAACTATACTGCTAACCTCAACGACTGCGGATCAGAGCTTCACAACCTGAGGAAGGCAGCTACTGATCATGTTCGATGGATACCGTCCACCAATAACTTCATTAAGATCAACATAGATGGTGCAACATCTTATTCGTCCATCTCCGTGGCAGCAATTGCTAGAGACTCGACGTGAGGTTCCTTGTTGGACAATCATGGTCATCATCTTCGCTCATCATTATGGAGTCTAGCCTGCAGGCAAAGATAGAAGCTGTTTGCATTGGAGTTATTCTCGCGAGGAGGTTCCATAACAGACCGGTGATTATTGAAGGAGATTCGATCACTGCTATTAGATTTTCAATGGGGGAGAAATATACTTCCCTGGAGACTATATGAGCTTTTTATTGATATACTGCATGAGCTACCGGTCCCCAATAACCTAACCTTCACGTTCGTGAGAAGGATGGGGAATGAGGCCGCACACTCACTGGCTAAGTATGCCCTAGACACCTCAACGACTTCGATCTTCGACTCTCCGCCTGAGTGTATTTCTCAGGTGTTAGCTCATGACTTAAATTTCTTCTCTTGTAATGTAGTGAATAATCTTATGTTTCAATAAAAGTATTACGTTACATCAAAAAATAGATACTGCATAGTTGGTTGTCTATGAATATACTAAAAATAGAATAATGTTTAATATTTTCACATTAAATATATTAGAGTAATTTTATTATTTGTGTGAATAACCTAACTGGCTACACCTAAAATTTAAATAATTATATTGATTGTGTTTAGGTATTTAATTAACTCTCATGTTTTGAAGGACTACTTTTATTTTGAATAAATAGTAGAAAAAATATATACAAAAAATGTATACAGTCTTGTTGAACGGAGTTGGCAATTTTTTTACGAAATAGGCACCAATTTTTCAAAGATGTAGTGTGCCTCCCAAATTTTAAAAAATTACATGGAGCCGAACATAAAATTTTCTTTTTATAAAATATTTATACTTGTTTATTTTTTAGACCTCGGCAACATACCAAATCAAATAGTTAAAAAGTTAGAATTCTTGTACTTTTATAAAAAGCAACGACAACTTAGAAAAATAGCCTTCCACTTTTTGTAAGGGGCTGTTTGGATGAAAGAGGTTGTGCTGTAAGTGCAACTATCATTTTTTTGGGACTTTCAGCGTTTGGTTCACCATAGAAACTGTATGGTGAGTAAAACTTTGATACAGAAGGAAGTATCAAAGTTTTGATATCTCCTTTGTATGGCAAGTGGGCCCATCCTTAAACGTTATGTCCATACATTTTACGAAGTAAAAGAGGGGCACACTTGTCATACGAATGAGGTATCAAAAGTTTGATACTCCTTATGTATCAAAGTTTTCTCCCTGTATGGTAAGTAATAAAATTTTGACACAAATCAGAGATGGTCTCCTCATTTTTTTCACTCCTCTATTACAAAAAAAGAGAGGAGGTATGCTACAAGTGAGGAGAGAGAGAGAAAAGAAAGGAAATAAAGGAAAGAAGCAAGAAAAGAAAGAATGGAAAAAAGGAAGAGGAAGTATTCGGCAGATGGACGTCGAAGGTGGTCGGAGAGCTCCGATCATCTCATCTCTTTTTCTTCCTTCTATTTTTTTAGTTTTTCTTTAGGAAGGATTGGATCTTTAGCCACATGTTCCGGTGGCTGCCAAGTATGACGCCGGCCACGTCGACGATCGTTCGGTCGTCCACAAAGTATTCGAAGGCAAAGCACTCACGTCAGGCCTCCCTGAACCTCCGATCCTCGTGCCACTCGCACTCGAAGGCTATAGCTCACCAATGTCATACTGGACTGCTCCGACGTCATACTGCCTCACAGAAAGGGATAAAGAGAGGAGAGAGAGAGAGAGAGTAGGCTTGGAGACTGGTTACGGGGTGGGAAAGGAGAGGGAGGAGGGGGCTATTGAAACATGGCCAGTTCCCAATACAGAAGATCGAGGCTATCGAAACATGGCCAGTGCCCAGTACAGTTAGAAGTTCGCAGTTTTCTTGGATTAGAGCTATTACCGGAAATTTTTTCGGACTTTGCTCGGATTTCGTGCCATTGACACAGTTGACCCAAGGAGGTGCAGTTTGCTTGGACAGCAGAATGTCAGGATTCTTTTGAGAAGCTGAAGCGAGGCTTGATGACGGCACCCATTCTCACACTTCCAGATGGGACCGAAGGATTTTCAGTGTACTGTGATGCTTCAGGCAGAGGTTTGGGATGTGTTTTGATGCAGCATGGGAAGGTAATAGCTTATGCGTCACGACAACTTCGTGATCATGAGAGGAATTACCCGACCCATGACTTGGAACTGGCAGCAGTAGTGTTTGCACTCAAGCTTTGGAGACACTACTTGTATGGAGATAGGATAGAGATTTTACCGACCACAAGAGCCTGAAGTATGTGTTCACTCAGAAGGATCTTAACATGCGTCAGAGAAGATGGCTAGACCTGCTTGTGGATTATGATGTCAACCTGCAGTATCATCTGGAAAGGCCAACGTTATGGCAGATGCATTGAGTAGGAGAGCCGGAGTTTATTTTTGACAGTACAACCGGAGTTGTTAGCAGATCTTCAGAAGATGGGTATAGAAGTTGTCCTTCCTACCAGTGTGGCATTGATGGCCAGCATGCAAGTTCAGTCCAGTATAGTTGAGAGGATCAAGATAGCTTAGTCCTCCGATTCTAAGCTTCAGCGGCTTAGAGAAGAATGTGAAGCAGGACGACGACCAGAATTATGCATTCATGAAGCGGTACACTTCGACATGGTGAGCGTCTTTGTGTATCCAGTGGAGATATCATACAGGAGGTCATGGCGGAAGCTACAGTTCTCAGTATTCGATTATCCCGGTGGCACGAAGATGTACCGTGATATCCGTCAATACTTTTGGTGGAATGGCATGAAGAAGGAGATAGCTCGGTTTGTCTCCGGTGTTTGGTTTGCCAACAAGTCAAGGCTGAACATCAGAGGCCAGCTGGACTTCTTCAGCCCTTGCCAATTACAGAATGGAAGTGGGAGCATAAACCATGGATTTCGTGACGGGAATTCCTCGATCCCCGACCAGTAGAGATGTTATTTGGGTTATAGTTGACAGGCTCACGAAGGTGGCTCACTTTCTTTCATTTAGAGTTGGTCAGTCGGGCTCAGCTAGCAGAGATGTACCTCAGGCAGATAGTCAGACTTCACGGAGTACCAGTCAGTTCACCTCGGACAGAGATTGAGATTCACGTCACACTTTTGGCGTAGTCTGCAAGAGAGTTTGGAAACTCACCTCCAGTTCAGCTCAACTTATCACCCGCAGACAGATGGTCAGTCGGAATATGATCCAGACTCTTAAGGATATGTTGAGATCTTGTACACTCGACTTTGGTGGTTCGTGGGAAGATCACCTGCACCTGGTGGAGTTCTCGTACAACAACAGTTTCCAAGCTAGTATTTAGATGGCACCGTTCAAGGTACTGTATGATAGGAAGTACAGATCCCCACTAGCATGGGATAATTGGAGAGGCAGATGCTTGGTCCAGAGATGATCACTCAGACAGTTGAGGTGGTCAGGAGAGTCAGAGATCATCTTCGCGTTGCATAAGATCGTCAGCGCCATTGGGCCGATTCTATCGGCGTCCCTTGAATTTTCTGTCGACGACCATGTATTCCTGAGGATCTGTCTAACCGTGGCGTCATTCGTTTCGGCGTACGGGAAAAGCTTAGTCCTAGGTATATAGGGCCGTTCGATATTCTGGAGCGAGTAGGAGATGTGTCCTATCGTCTCGCTCTTCCGGTCTCTGAATGAGGTGCATGACGTGTTCCATGTATCCTAACTACGACGGTATATCCCGGACCCGAGTCATATCTTGGATCGTTCGGAATTGGTTGTTGGTACCAACCTTTCGTATGAGGAGAGACCCGTATCCATATTGGACCAAAGAGAGAAGATACTCAAGAACAAGAGTATCAAGTTAGTCCGTGTTGCTTGGGATCATCACTCCTTGGGTGAGTCAACGTGAAAGCGTGAGGATGATATCCGATCGTGATATCCCGACCTTTTGACTCGTGAGGTATAATATCTTTCTTATGCCTCATGCCTTCGATTCCTTGCTTACATGAATAATTGCTTGATTGCTTGACTAGTATAGCTTGCCTGTGATTAGTATAGCTTATCCTTGCACCTCTAGCCTTTTGATTAAATTTCGAGGACGGAATTCTTTTAAGGTAGGTAGAGTTGTAATGACCATGGTTCGTATTACGTATTTTGATATGCGTGCATATTTTGGCTCATATTACATGTCCCATTGCATGGTTTACTATCGTATTTCATTGGTTATGGTTTATCTTGGTTGGGTTGGCTTGGTTCGGTTTGCCTTGGGTTCATCATGAACCAAAAGAAAACCCCTACCTACCACCACCATCATCATTTATTAACCCAATACTCTTTCTCTCTCCTCATTCTCTCTTCTTTCTTACCATTACTCCCCACCTACCAGGAAGGTTTAGACAAGTGCATCTTGCTTCATTGAGGAATCCTATTTTTATTATTCCACTGTCTTCCTCATGTGTTCCTAACCCATTTTAGTACTTAGCATTTTTTATTTCCGTGGTTAATTTCTTGTAGATCTAGCTTTGTGGTATTTTCGGTTTTCATGAGTTTTAATCTATAAAACTTGCATATTTTTGTTAGTTGATGGTTCCATGTTGTAGAGAATTCCATTTTACTCAAATTGACCTACGAGAGTCTGGATTTGGGTTCCTATTGTTGTTTGGTGGAGCATGGAGGCTATAGTATTTTCTATGGACAGATTCTCTGTGGAAGCCAATAATTGCATTTTTGGCCACATGCAACATTGAATTGCTTAGTCGCATGAGCATTTAGTTGAATTGGCCGTATGAGCCTCCTTAGCTCTGAGCCGCATGAGCATTTAATAGCCTTGGCCGCATGGCCATTTTGTATGTATTATTTGCATGCATTAGCATTTAATAGCCTTTTGTTTGCATATTAGCATTAAATATTTAGTTTGGCCATTAGCATTAAAATATTTGCATGCATTTTGCATGCAACCTGTTTATGGCCGCATGGCCTATGCAGTAGCGCATGGCAAGCAGTAGCTTGCATGCTTAATATTTTGGTCGCATGGCCCTTAACTATTGCTGGCCGCATATGGCCTTAATATTTTGGTCGCATATGGCCTTAACTATTGCTGGCCGCAATG